>JAPMOQ010015762.1:453380-484438 GCA_026543055.1 Argiope trifasciata | reverse complement strand
CTTAGACATATATATATATATATATATATATATATATATGTCTAAGACTATGCATCAACTACAACTTTTGTTTTATAAATATACACATTTAGCATTTTTTTTATTAAAAGGAAAGAAAAGATGAAAAGATAATTTCATTTTAAATGAGAATCAAAACAGCAGTTAATGATAAAAATTGCAATTGAAATAAAACTAATTTTCTTCAAAAATTGGCAGTCTTAGTTGATTTTGGAGAAATTAGAATGTTAAATTAAAAGCTTAATTAATATATATTCAATAGAATAAAATACTTTTCACAGATTTAGATACTTTTTGCAAACAAAAATCACAACAGAATTTTCATTTCCCATAGAATCCTAAACAAAGAGACTAAAATTCTAAAGTTAATTCTATTTTATAGTTATAAGTTATATTTGATTTCTTTCAAAATGCGTTAATATCTAAATCTGAGTTGTTAATTGCAATCGAGCAAATATATTCATTAAAAGGAGTTTCTTATAAACAAAATTGAGAATATTTGTATCAAACTAACTTCCCTAACACTTAACTGCATGATATTTAATTAAGTTGGTTCTGATTAATTCTATTGCAATTTCAATTCAATTGAAATTAAAGAAAACCGTCATTAATTCATTTCGCACACGTATTACAATCACTCCCTTCTAAGAACAGTTTGAAAAAGATCCTTTAGCGTGTTTCTAGAAATCATTTAAGTGTCTTTCCTTTTTAAAGATATTAAAAATCCCAATTAATAAATAGTGAGTAAGTATTTAATGATTTGAAATGTATTTATAATCGCTAGCTATACAATAAATAGTGTAATTTTGTTTGCTTTAATTAAGTCTAAAAGCGTGTCTATTTAAATTCTTGGAATTAAATGACTGATAGCATGAAATACATACAAACATGTGTGTGTGTGTCTGTGTGTAAAGAACATAGAAAATAGAACATAGATTCTTTTTGCATACTTTTCCCTGAATACTGTAACGAATGACTGATTTTCTTTATTCATAGTTTTTATTATTTTGAAAGAAAGGGAAAACAATGAATGTAAATATAATTTGTTTCATTCAGACATTATAAAAGAATGATTAAATGTTAGTAGGTGTCAAAAGAAATAGAACGGCGAAATATGCGTTTCGTAAGCAAACATTGAAATGAAAAGTGGCAAATTCTTTTCACCTTCAATTCTATTTGCAATTCAAATCAGATTTATTCTTTTGAAACATAAACCATTTCTTAGTAATAAATAACTTTATTTTATAGTTTACAAGCAAAATTTTCCTGTATGTTTCAAAATTAATAATAATAAAATGTATAAATTTATCAAATAAAATATTTTCTATGCAAAGAAACATGAAAATTGTATTGGTCCATTCAAATTTAATCAAGTTTTTTGTACATCAAGACAAATAAAGAACTGTTGATTTGATTTTCGTTCCTTGAAATAACTCAGAGCTCCAGTGAAATGATAAATGGAAAAAATGCATTTTAAAGTAAATAAATGGGAAATAAACACGAAATAATAGTGACTAAATAAAAGTCAGGAATAAAATAGCAGTATTGAAAAATTAATGCATTAAATTAGAATGAATGTATTTCCCACCATCATCTTTTGAGTAATACATATATTTGATAAAATTTACGATGAGGTGTTTTTCTAAAGTATAGTTTCATATTTTTTCACACTTGTCATGTTGCTTCCCAACACAGTTATTTTAATTATTGGAAAGACCGTTTCACGATATCTCTGTTGAGTGCTAATCGTTAAACACGTGAATGATGAAAATTTTGGTGATCATTTAGCGAATTTCATGTCAAAAAAGGTATTACTAGAAACTTTAATAATTTTCTTCTATGCATCGATAGCAGCGGAGATACGACTGATTGGTTAATAACTTTCATTGTACGACTCCTGGGAACTATAAAAGACCATAAATATCCAGCTGCAGTCATTTGTTATTGGAGTGATTGAGTGGCCAGCCAAGCAACGGCGAAATAGTTGGATCAGTCCGGCGAAGCGCAAGCCTTGTGTGGAGTTCAAACGATTGCATAATTGAGAAGTGTGCCAAGTTTTGGTGTTTAATGTAGAAGCAGCATATTGGATATAACGAAAGCGGGGAGACAGTAGAGAATAAAATGGGGAGATAAAGCTACTTAGATTCCCTCCTTCTGCTGAATTCTGTCTGGAAGCTTTGCGTGCTATGTTTGTTATTACTACCGATTATGCTTATGAATTCCTACTTATAGACTTACTACTATATGTTGGAGTGAGCTGATATATGTTGACTGTGTTCGTCAAGGCTGCATAATTGTTGCCTTTGTCTTTGTGTCTTCGTGTTCAATAAATATCATAGTTTGCTACTAAAGGACTGATTATCATCGACCAGCGTTAAAAGAAACCCAATGAAGTGTCGATAACAATATTATGAGACATAATTTTATTAAGATCAAGATGTTTTTATTTCAGTGAATAAAAAATCATTTTTTTCAGCAAATAAGAGTTTAAACTTATTTTCCTCGCTGATTTACGAAGAGGTCAAAATTGTTTAAACAATCTGTCAACTATAAAATGGAATCGAGTAAATCAGGTAATAATGGAAGAAGAAATTGTACAGCTTAAATTACGAGTTTTTTTTAAAGAAAGTGATTGTTCTTTACAATACAAACGTAAATACAAAATGAATGAAGCATAAAAAGAACCTTTGTAATGTTTTGATCTCGTTTTATTTCACTCCCCATTATTTTTCTTCGAAAGACAACAATAATAAACCTTTGAAGTCCAATGTCTGTTTCGGAGTTGAATCAAGATAAAGTAGAAAAAGAAAGGAAAAAAAAAGGAAAACATTCTTTTCTTTGTCGAGCACAATTGAAAGGAAAACTTTTGACTGGATATTCTGGGTATTCTCCATGTCTGAAATTGAAGTTAAAAAAGAATTTTATTTCAGTTCTTCCCAATTTCTAGATACCTATGCATTAAGACAAAGAATGACATGGAAAAAAATAAACTCAGTGAACTATTAAAAGAGACTCAGTAATATTCTTCATAAATGATATGACATAAAATAAAATTGATGTAAGTCACACTATTGTTTTCCTGGAGAGAAATAGACGTTTCCTAAAAATACGTTTTCTAAGACGTTTTCTAATATAACATCATACAGAACGGTGTTAAATATAAATTATAAGTTTAATGCTTTATTAATCTAATGATTTTATTGTAAAAATGACAAAAATGGTGGCATTAAATAGAAAAAATTTATGTTTCTCAGCGATTAAAATTTTATTAGATAATTAATACCTATATATTATTCATTAAATAGTATTTTATACTCGAATATCAACCACAGGAGGGTTGATATTGTCAATCAGATAAACCGTATGTTAACTAAAATAAAATATAACATTCTCTAGTCTTCACTGAAGATTTTATTCAAGAAACTAAAATGTACATATATTTTTATCAGTTAAACGAAATTATTCAGATTTCAGATTTTGGAAGATACATAAATTATAAGAACACTATAGAACTAAAGAGAAATAACAGAAAATAAATCAATAACAAAAAATAGGCAATTTGTTTGTAGTCAGATACATTCATTTCATAGTATTCTACCACTCAGTCATTCAATCTGTGCCACATAGAACAAGTTTTGTTACAATATTGGAATACAATGAGTCTTCTGCTATGGTGGTTAGTTCTAGCTTCTCTTTTTGGCATATTCATGATATAATGTTGCCTTACAATTTAAGGTATCCGACTACACTAAAAACACTTGTTATCGACCCCATTGGCTAAATTTTTTTATTACTATTATTTCTTGTATACCAATATTTTTCTCTTTCCAAAACAGTTTATCTTAACTAGGAAAAGAAAGGCCACACCTATCATCCAGGGTCACAGAACTTTCAGCTAAAATGTGTCTTTATTTTCAATTTTCTAAAAACTTTAAGTTTCATAAAAATTCTCTGCTATTAATATCATATCTCAAAAACTAATAGAGATATTTACATAAAAATTCCAGCGCGTGTTTTAAGTAATATGGGCAATGAAATGAACCAAAAGTCTTACGGTTGGTGAAATAAGTTTTTATTTATAGGTGTTTTTAGAAAAATTAAGTTGTGAATTCATAGAAAAAATGCAAATATGCGTGTATTTTTTCCAATAACTTCTTTGCATCTCAAACTCTTTCTTACACTTTGGCTCATCACATTCTTCACTATATTCTATAACTTGCACAAAGAAAAATAGAATTGCTGCATTACCATTTTGTGTAGAATGTTAATCGTTTTGGTTATTTTTCATTAAAATTTATTACACATTTTCCTATTTCTCAAAACATATTATATTTTCAAATATTTTCATTCCATTTGTAGTATTTTGTATTATAAATGACAATACATCTAAAAATCATAGATTAAAAATTTTTCAATTTTTCAAAATTTTTCCTTTCAACCTTAAGTCTTTCTATCTCCATATTGATAATGCGGCACACTTTTAGGAGAAGGGTTGTATCATGAATTGTGATGGGTTTTAGGATTCAATCACATCTTCCATATTTTGCCTTCATTGAGACGAACATTCATTGTTCTCCAGATACCTACGATCGACGTGGATGCATATTCCATGCAGTTTTGCTTCAGTATTTTAAAACAAAATTTTAAGTACTGATAATGTGAAAAATTATTTCTTGTGTGTAAAAACATGCAATAAAGTATGCTTTTTGCAACTATACAACTAACTTATGGTGACTTGTATGTAAATCATACACCATACCATAGATCCCGTAATGCATATTGAATTGGTTAATGGTGGAAAGTGAGGTAAATGACATACCCCAAAAATTAAAAATATATTTAGTATTGGCAATCTTAAACGTTAGCTGGCTCGTCAAACATTATACGGGTAAATTTAATTTAAAATTCTTATGCATGAATTTTATATTCATGCTATCCTAAATGAAGTAATTTTTAAATTGGGTTTTTTAAAGTCTTTTTTCTTTTGAATTTATTTTGATTTTGCATATTTATTATGTGAGAAGTCTCATAACGCCAAAATTTATTGAAAACAAAACTATTCGTTTTACAATTGTGCATTTTTTTCGACTACAATTTCTGTTTTTTATTTGCCATGAGGATAACTTTTTTCCGTTTATTTTTAAGAAGGAATAAAATCTAGTGATGAAATAGTATTATATATAACTTTTTTTATTATAACTAAAATTGTTATTTAAAATTTCATAAACAGCATTTGTATGGAAGCACTAAACTTGTAAAAGACTGCACAACTAAATTTATATTAAAAAAAAAACAATTTTAAAATAGCAGTAAAATAAATTGAGTATAATATCAAATAAGTAAATGTTATCACTGAAAATTGTCCTTGGATTATTAATTAATAAAGATGCATTTACTGCATTTAGCAGGTACTTCGTGCACTGCAATTCATACTTTTTTACATTTCTGAATAATTGTGATATTATTTGCAACTATGTGGAAAAATACGTATCATTAAAGGTGCTCTTTACAGAAATACGTTCCATTAAAGGTACATTATATAAAGGGTAACAAAGGATACATTATTACAAGGATTTTGATGTTATTAAAAAGTTGAGGTGCATTTACTACATTCAGCAGGTAGTTTGTATACTTCAATTCTTTTTTTGAATAAGTGCATCATGTACATATGTAGAAAAATACGTACCATTAACGGTACATACATACAGGAACACATACCATTAATGGTACATGAATCATGAATACGTACCATTAAAGGTAAGTTATACAGAAATACGTATCGTTAACGGTACATATGTGCCAAAATAAAACCATTGGCAGTACATATGTGCAAAAATATGTACCTTTAATAATGCATGCAACATAAACAGTAAATATATAATCATATGTACCGTTTGTTATCGATGCAATATTATAATAAAATTAATTTTACTAAACTATTTTCTTATGAGCAAGAAAAATATGAAACCCTGCGTTATAGCTTTATTAATGCTTTTCTTTCTTCGTGAATGAAATAATATAATCTTACCAAACAAAATACTTGGTGCGTAAAATTAGATGATGGTATAAGAAATTAATCAGTCCATCAAGAAAAAAAAATATTCATCTTTTAATTAAGTCTTATATTAATCTTGCAAAAGGCACAAGACGAGAATCTGTAATATAAGAGAAGTAATATTCTTTGAGCTATCAATCATACGTCTTTCACGTACAGAAATAACTTAATTCTGATTAAGTTTCGATAATTATTTTTATGCAATTGAAAATTTGGAAAAAAATAAACTTTATCTAACTAATTTTCTTATTCAAATCAAAGAAAAGTACTTTTTTTACAAATATTGAACTTGGTGTGTTAACTCACAAATTGAAATTTTAACCAGATTTTCATTTGTTGTGCAAAATGCACAGAAACATCTTAGTTAAAATAATATGTAAACCATTAAAATGAAAAAAATTAAGCGTCCAAATCTTGTATTATATTTTGTTATACATATGTATATTTTGTTATACATATAAATAATTTTAAAACTTTTTCAACTTTAAAATTATTTATTTCAAACTTAAAATTAAATTGTGCAACTTCAGAACAAATAAAAACAACTAATAACAGCTATTAATCTTTTAAAATTTTTTTCTGGAATAATCATTAGAATTTTTTTTAAACATTCTATTCAAACTTTTTGGTGGAATGTTGTTGTAAAAAAACATTTGAGGGGAAATATCGCATGTTTCTCCATGTTTAATTTTGTAAAAGATATTTCAATGCTTATCGTCATTTCAAAATATTCTAAGATTTTAGCACGACTTATGAAATATTAGATTTGTCTGCTAATGCACTCAGTATAAATAATAAGCAGTATGGAATGAAGAATGTTCTTCAAAATATTTAATTTGAAATATAGATGGGGTCAGATATCTCACAGCTGCCTATTCTCATTTTCGAACCAGGCAGTTCAATGCTCTTCTGCGATTCTACAAATACACCACTGAATACAAAAGCCTTTGGAATGTTGAATTCAAAGCAAGCATATGGCTTTTCGCCGGTACTACTTTGAAAGTAAAAGAAGAACTGGAGGCACAGATGCTCTTTTCGTGACGTGACTTCGAATCAAAGTATTCCGTGGTGGCTTTTTGGTAAGGTCTCGGCTTCGGAACCGAAAGTTTGCAGATTCGAGGCCTGATTCCACCGAAGAGCAGCCGCGTAAGTTTGTCTGGTACACGTTAAATCCTTATGAGCCAAACGTCTTCCCTCTGGTATTTTGTGGAAGTTTGGAGAGGGGAGTACCGGCTCAAGTGTCGACTTCATAATCTGGCCGGAGTTCAAAATGACGAAGTCCGTCCCAAAGTAACCCTAGTGTTACTCCAAAACGGGAAGTTAATAACGTTCCTGAGTACATACAACACATAACACATGGCGCTGCAAAATAATTTTACGGAGCTAAATTTCCGATATAGTTGATTTTATAAGCTTTATAACTTTCAATTCTACCGAAGAGGTATCTCGTCTTTCAGATACTTCTGAACACATGTCTCTGTGGGCTAAAATGTGTCTATTTTAGATAAGTCGAACTTTATAATACATGTCGGAAGAATACCGTTCCTTTTCTGAAACTGGCATTGGAAGTAAATTTTAACAAACAGACACCTGTGTTTCGGAAGTTTCTGAAAGAAGAGATACCTCTTCGGTAGCTCTGAAAGTGTTAAAGGAAAATTGTAATACCTACCACCTTCGTGACTAAATCTTATTCATGCTTAACTTTATTCGAATAGCAAAAAAAGCACTAAAGCATAAAAGAATTGGTTTTTAAACTAAAATTTGGGATTATTTATACGATAATGAAGTAACCAAAAGAGTGATGATTTACATAATTAGAACGAGTGTCACAGACAGCTTAAGACAATTACAATGACTGATGATAAAATATGTACTTTAAACATACTATAAAATATACGTAACGAAATGTCAATAATCCTTAATTATCTGTAATGCATAATAATGCATTATTTTCTATTTATATTGCCATAAGTAGCAAAGCCAATGAGGTTTTACCGGTAACGCAGTATTAGATTGACACATTATTTCAATCACAGAATGCCTTCTATTAGAAATTTTCGTATAAAATAAAATATTTTTGTTTATTGATTTATCTCCATGGAAAAAAGTGTCTCCCATTTAAAACAACTTGCATTTTATTAAAATTAATTGTAGTGTGTTTATCTTATCATTTTAGGAACATTCTAATGCATCAACCTGAATTCTAATTACACGGGAAACTCAACGACAAATTTCAATTACTACTCATGACCGTATTCTATTTACAATTGAAACAGATCTCCGATTGCATTGGTTAAAAAAAGAACTTTAAAATTTGTAAATCCTTAAACCTAAATATTTTAATTAAGTATAAAACATAAATAGAGAGAGAGCCGCGCCATTATTGTCAGGTCCAACAAATCTACCAATCCTGATCACCTGAATGATGTATTGGGTTATACATTCGTGTGAAATTTTCTCAGGTTTTCCACATTTCTGCCTTTTCTAATAACTGGTATGTTAATTTTTAAAACACTCTGTGTGCAGATAAACAATTTAATAAACAATTTCACTTCCTCAAGTAGGTCGTTGTCGTTTTATCAGCTTAGGTCGTTGTGCATTTTGCAAAATATAATTGTTTAACAATAAAGACCCAGAGTAAAGTTTAAAACTAAATTTTCATCTTCAATCTAAATGTATGAGGATGTGAATGCCTCAATATTATATCATGAAAAACATCAAATATTTGTGTACTGTACCAAAATTTCAGATATTTTTATGTAATAAATATCATTATTGAATATCATCTATATGAATAAAAATGAATGTTTGTCTGTATGTCTGTTACGCTCCGTATATGAGAAAATGTTATTGATACAATCCCATAGGATAGAAATTATAATTTAAAATTTCAGCTTTTTTTCAGTGTGTTCTGGAAATATTAGAGAACAAATAATTTTGCACCATCTTAGTTTTCCAAAAATTATTTCAAAAATATTCAAGATTTAATGGTATTAATATATTTTCTATTATTAATTAATTTTAAAGAAATTAATCAAACTTTTTATCATTAAACTTGAGAATTCTGCAGACAAGAAAATAAATATCATTCTTAATTAAACAAGATAACTATTTTAAATTCCAAACGATATCTTTAAGATTTTTTCTTTTGTGGCAGCAACGCGCCAGGTACCAACGCATACTAATAAATGTCTAAATAGAAAACGAACATGATGCACAAAATTTTATTTAGAATATCTCATAACATTTCAGAAATTACATTTGCATTTAATTTATAACTCAAAAAAACTAATAAGTTTTATCAGATTTTAATTAGGTCAATAGTTTTGTAAAATCTAACATTTATTTAGAAAAAAATATTTAAAGTTAAAAGATAAGTTAAAATTTAAAGATGTTTTAAAAATCTATATTATATTTTCATAGCTTCTTTTTTTAATTATTATGCTTATAATTCGCATGCAAGTATTATAATTAAATTTTCCACTGTTTTAAACTTTTTTAAAAAAATTCAGACTATTGAAAAATATTTTGTCAAAAACTGATTGTAAAATAATCTCATGTTTTTCAACGAATTTCATTTAACTTGTGATGATAAAAATACGAATGGTTTTACATTGAATTTCTTTAAACTCCTACATAAAATTTATTTTTATCATTTCTGAAAGAATAATGGATATGAAGAAAAATTAATTTATCTGTTTCTTTCTGCGATAGTTTCGAATATCATTCTTCTCAAATAATATTTGCGATGACGGAACAAACACAGATTTAATTTGACGAAAGTAACTAGAATTCTAGAGTTTCAGTTGAGCAGGAAGAAATTGATTGGTTTTCTATTACATCTGTCAGTGATATGGAGGAAGATTCGTTGGCATTTTATTAGCATTCCCACGTTACTGTCAGGAATCAAGAGAATATTAAACTTCACAACGACTCTCCAGGTTTCTTGTCAGCTCTCTTCTTAAAATTCTCTTCTTGAAGAAAATAACATGAGTTTTATTATTGGCATTCAAACTTCAATGTCAATTTCTAGAAACGTGTTTCTTAGAAGCCTTTATAGAATTCCTCAGAAAAAACTCTCGAATATAAGCCTCATTCAGCTTTCATGAATATTACTGAACCTTTCTTAACATATTATCCGTAGAATTATCTTTTAATATTTCAAAAATCATGCATTAGAGTATAAGTTTCTTTCTTACTTCTAATATTAAATGAATATTCAATGTTTCCTATTTAAGATATCCGACTACGTTCGAAAGAAAAAAAAAAATTGAAAAACTGGATTTTTAAAAAGCTATTTCAAATTATGATTTTTAGATGTATTGATTTTTAGATTATAGAATATAATAATGAATGAAATGAAAAAAAATCTAAAAAAAACATTTTAAGATGCAAAGAAGTGATGGGTAAAAATGTACGTATATATGTATTTTTTGCATGAATAACAACTTAATTTTTCTGAAAACACCTATAAATGAAAAAGTATTTGACCCACAATACAATTTTTGGTTCATTTTATTGCCCCAATTATTTAAAACACACGTTGAAATTTTTACGTAAATACCTCCATTGGTTTTTGAGATATCATGTTAACGGGGGAGAATTTTTATGAAAATTAAAGTTTTCAGAAAATCGTATTTAAAGACAAATTTTAGCAGAAAAAATACGTGAACCTGTATGGTTGGTAAGGCCTTCGTTTTCTTAAAAAAATTAAATTGTTTTGGAAACAGGAAAGTCTAAACTAGAGGAAAGAGCATTAGAAAAGTATTCGAGGATGTGATAGGTAATCAGTGTTTTTGACGTAGTCGGATACCTTAATATATTATTTATTTTGTCATATAATAACTCTTCCTTCTTCCATCTCTCATGAAGTCTCATTATGCCTCCTTACCAAAACTGTTGCGTGTTGGACAAGAAATAATCCTCGAGGTGCGCTTTTATTTCGCTGAAGGATTCAAAACACGAAGATAACTTTTTTAAGGATTGAAAGAAGTAATTATGAGATGGAGTGAGATCTTGAGAGTATGCAGATTGCGATCAAACATCCCAATCAAACTGTTAGCTTTTATTTTTTTCGAATAAAGCAATACGTGGTCTCGCGTAGTTATGATTTGAAATAGCGCCTCTTTGTTTCTGGCCTTTTTTGCTACGGCAGCTTTCAATTGATCCGATTAATGACATTATTTCGTAGAATTTATTGTTTCATCCTGGGAAGGAAATCGTAAAAATTATTCTTTTTCAACCCCACAAAATGGACAAAAGACCTTTCTTGGGGTATAGTCACGACTTTTCTAGACATAAGTGGATTAAACAAAGAAGGAAAAGCTTACTGGCCCTATCTTAATACCATACAGATTTATTCACTATAGGTCGAACTTGACTTAGAGAGTGAAATTTCTCAAAGTATAGAGAAACCTAGACGTAGGGTGGGTATTTATAAAAATTATACTATTTTATAAATGCCCAGTTGGAATATTCGATATTACTGCAAAATATTTTATTTGGACTTACAATTTACTTATAGTTGATTGTTCAATTAAAATTAAACTAACGAGAGTGGTTCCCCTACCCTTCTCCCACCGAGAAAACGTTCACCAATACTCTTCAATAAAAATTTTATCCCAGTGAATACAATGAATGGGTTGAAGTACAATACTTGCAAAATATTCACCTTTTGCATGAATTCTTTTCTGAATCTTTCACGAGATCTCTGGCTAGTTATTTGGCGATTAATCCCTGGCATGTGGTCAAAAATACCCACGAAATTGAAGTTGGGTTTTGGATCCGTTCTTCTCTACCAACTGAAACAAAATTTTACCAAAAACTGCATTCAAATGCGCTATATCAGGTACCAAATTTTGAAGTATTTAAGTCATTGTGTTTCTGAGTTATTGCATTCACATGTTTCTGAAAGCCAGCCAACTCTTGTTGGATTCCACCGAAGATTTGGTAGGGCTCTATACAAAAGATGTATAAACTGTGCACCAAATTTTAGTAATCCAGCTCTTTCCGATTAATAATTCTCGTGCTAACTTATATTAGTATAACCGAACAGGCAGGCTTTCACTGAGTGGATATTGTTCAAAATTTGATAGAAATACACAGATTTGGTTTTATTCTGTATGCCAAATTCCATACATCTAACTCAAATAATCTTTTAGTTGCCTTGTCAAAGACAAGTAGAACGGACGTTTTCCAAAACTATGTTTTTCGAATTTCCGAAAGCTTGAAATAAGTTCTGAAGTTGCTGTGGAGATTCGCTAAAATCTCGAGTTCGAATTTTTTTCACGATTACTCTATTTTCTATGTACTTCATATACGAGAAAGAAAAAAAAAAAAAAAAAAAAAAAAAAAAAAGCTTCATTACTTTATAACCCATCAATGTGATTGTTCAATACAAGAATTGAAATGACGATTATATCTATTGAAAGTTTATTAATCTTTCCAGAATCTGAACACTTTGAATTTCTAACCAAGATTCATTTCGAAAATTAACTGCCAAATGTTGGTATCGAATCTAGTGGAAGAGGGTTTCTGTTTTCAAGTTTTAATCATGGGAGTGTACAGTCAGTTAATTAAGTACTTAGTGGGGGAGTTTAAGCTTCGCTCCAGAGATACTAGACATGTTCATTTCCCTAACGAAGGAAATACCACTATTGTTTTCTGTTTACAGTAATTATGATACTTGCAATAATAACTATTTTATTTTAACCTTCCTGCGAGCGCGGCAGTCATACCAACATGAAAGGTCACGCGTATTTCCCATACAAGCTACAGGAAATCGTAAATTTTCAATAGCGTAAGTATAAAAATTATATTGTAAATAACTCAGGATTAATAACTACAATCACTTTAAACATTTTTTTTACTTAAAATGAAGCAGAAACAATATAGTCATAGATTGAAATAACAATATAAAATAACCACAGGTCAACTGAATTGATTTAGAAATAATACAAATGAAATTGCTGATATTTTGACAGAACAATTTGCATATAAAATATAGAAGAGCAAAAAATAATACAGAATTTATGAATGAAAAGGAAAAAGCAACTGACATTTAGATATGAAAAGGAAGAAAATAATTTCATTGTCATTTTCATTGCAGCGTTGCAACTCCAGAAAATGTGTTTAGTGTGCTCCAAACCCTTACATTTCTGTCAAATCTCACAACTGAACTTAATTCTAGTTCGTTTTTCTTTTTGGCATGTTTTTTTTTTCCTTAAGTCGCATCTTCCACTTCTTCCATACCTAGTTCGGCTTTTCCTTTTACCACCTTTCATTTTAGCTCACTTTTTAGAGATGTGGGGGCTTTTTCTCAACATTTTAAGTGCATTTACCAGCTATCGCCATTTTAGACAATACGAATTTATTTGTAAAACAATCAGATGCGACCAAAACTTACATGAATGGTCGCTCGTATCTCTAAAATACAAATATGTAATCGGAAGAGACCTATTAACACAAAAAACTTACGACGGCAACTGAAAGTAGGTCAAAGGGAGGGCGACAAATAGCCAAGGTGAAGCTTTCTCAGTGCCAGCAGATCTAAAGTTATAAAACGAAATTCTTCTCCAGTGTGCCTCGTATATGCGCGCCAGCTGGAAGTTAAATTCTAATCTTATAAGTTGTTGTTGTTGTTTAATGGATTTTATTGGCGTAGGAGCCATATCTTGGCTAAACTGCACTAGACAAATGGTTTAAATCGTTTATATATCATGTTAAAATTGATGTAAAAGTATATTTCTTTTATCACTGTTTTAAGATATCCGACTACTTTAAAAACACTGATTATCGACTACATTGGCGATTTTTTAAAAATTCATTTCTTGTAGTTCAGACATTTCTCTTCTCCAAACAGTTTATCTTTTAGACGAAAAGGAAAGTCTGACCTATCACAGCCAGGGTAACATTTTTTAATTAGTCTAAAATTAGTAAAAATTAGTCTTTAGCTTCAATTTTTCCAAAATTGTAATTTTCATAAATATTCAGCACCGTTAACATGATGTCACAAAAGCTGATAGAGATATTGGCATGAAAATCTCAGCATGTGTGTTAAATAATATGAGCAATGAAATGAGCCAAAAGTTTTACTGTTGGTGAAATACTTTTACTTTTATAAGGTTTTTTGTAAAAAATAAGTTGTAAATGTATGGTAAAAATACATATGTGCACATACTTTTACTCAAAACTTTTTTGCATGTCAAAAGTTTTCTTGGATTTTGGTTCATTTCAATCATCATCATATTATATAACTAGTGTAGAAAGAAAAATGCGATTGCTGAGTTCCAATTTCTTGTAAATTGTTAATCGTTTTGGTTAAATTTTGTTAAAATTTACAAATTTTCCTATTTCTCAAAATTTGTTATATTTTCAAGTACCTTTTTATAGTATTTTGAATTACAATTGGCATCTAAAAATCATAATTTTAAATAGTTTTTAAAACTTCAAATTTTTCAAACTTTTTCCTTAGAACGTAGTTGGATATTTTAAAATATAACATTTGAAATTGATAGTTAAAACAAGAAAATAGTTCAGAGAGATTTAAAAACCAATAAAATTAAATTGATAAATTATAATTATAATGGATAACCAAGATATTTTTATGCATTTTGCGCAACAAATAAAAACCTGTTTAAAAATTCTTACTTTCGAGTTAACATACCTAATTCAGTATTTGTAAAAAAATTGATAAATTAAAATTATAAAATCCAAGGATTTTTAAGAAGTTAAAAATATTTTGATGGGGTTACTAACCTTATAACTGACTCTTACAGTGTTAATGATCAGATAGTTGTATTTTAGAGATACGTGCGACCGTTTATGTAAGTTTTTGTTACATCTGTTTTTGTATGATTTTCCAAATAAATCCGTGTTGTTTTCGACTGACGACAGCTGCCAAATGCACTTACGAAAGAAAATGTTGATAAAACACACCCTTGTCTCTACAAAGTGAGCTAAAATTAAAGGTGCTAAAGAGAAAGGCCGAACTAGGTACTGAAGAAGTGGAAGATGCTACGTCAAGGAAAAAAGATTTAAACTATGCCAAAAAGAAAATCGGACTAGAGTCACGAGGTTCATTTGTGAGATTTGCCAGAAATTTATATATTTAGAGCACATTAAACGCATTTGCTGAAATTGCAACACTGCAATGAAATAACAATGAAACTATCTTCCTTTTCATGTCTGTCAATTACAATTTCCTTTTTATTCATAAATTCTGCATTTTTGCACTCCTATATTTTATATAAAAATTGTTCTCTCAAAATATCGACAATTTCATTCATATTATTTTAAAATGAATTCAGTTAACCTGTGGTCATTTTATAGTGAAATTGCAATCCATGTTTACATTGTTTCTGCTTCTTTTTAAGTAAAAAATGTTTAAAGTGATTGTAGTTATTAATCCTAATATATATAAAATATAATTTTTATTGTTGCACTTTTGAAAATTGACAATTTACTATAGCGCATGTGAGAAATACGCCCGACCTTTCATGTTAAAATGACGGCCGCCCCCGCTGGAAGGTTAAAAGAGGGGCATTCCATTAAAATGTGTAAAACGGTAAATATTGAAAGGCTCGTCGGACATATCGGTGCATCATTTCCGAACAACAAATGTTTGTGAGTAAAACGGGTGTGTACTAGGCGAAGACGAGTCTCATGAGTAAGAATAAATATTTGTTGCTTTCGTTTCACTTTTTTTCGCTTCCTTGGGAATTAATGATTGAAATGTTAAATTAATTAATGTAAAATTAAAAATTATTGGTATTAGTTATGTCTTACTTACAAATGTTTTCTAATAACGGAAGATCCCAAGTGAGAAACATATATTTCACAATATTGTTTGATACTAAATAATTTTCTCAATATGAGTTAATATAATTAAAAGATTTTATAATGAACAATAATGTATAATATTATGCAACAGGAATAATATATAATATTATTAACATTCCTTAATACGTGAGGTATTAATGAATGTTAACATTTTCTTAAATACATGATCTTAGCGTCATATTTATTGAAAGATTAGGACTAAAAATTTTCATACTTTATTTATTTGTTTAAATTCTTGATTTATTATTTAAATTAGTAAAAAGATTAATGTATTTTTGATTTAAAAAATTCGAATCATGACAACTTTGGAACTATAAGACCTACTTGGGCAATATAATGAATACGAAATTAATTAATTTCGATAACTATTCTTGATATTTTGAGCCCCCAAAGTTTAGAAGTTTTTCATTTTTTATTTTTCTTATTGCCATTAGGGTATCACAAGCATCACAGAAATTAATGAAATATTAAATTCTTTGAATATGCCTCAAAGTGACATAAAATGAAAATTTTTAAAAAGTAATTTTCTAATGATTGTATTAAGTGTATTAATAAAAATTATTGTATTAACAAAAAGAACATTTTTAAACCTTTTTCTGAAAGTACGTCAGATCTTACATTTTATTTGTCGAATGCAATTCTGGAAATTTTTCTCCCCTCCCCCTTACAAAATGTATGGGAAGTTATTTATTTGATTTTCGTAATTAATAATTTTAGTAATTCCTTTACCTTTTTAAAAGAAATAAATTAATAATAACGAAATTATTAATTCATTTCATACTTATTAATTTATTTTAAATGACTATTTAAATGTTAAGAATAATTAAAAATATGATAATTATGATTTTTTTTCCTTCATACTGTTGCAAATTCATGAGGCTTTGCTCATTCTAATTCCATAATAGATGTATTGAGTTTTTTTTAATCTTTTAGAATTGGTACCCGAAGTGTTCTGTCTCAGAAGAAATACTTTTGGAAATATTGGTTGAAATTTAAAATAGCTGTATTGTAGCAGTAATATTGTTTTATTGTAATCTGTATTATTATTATTGTAATATTGTTTTAATAGCTGTATTAGGAATGATAGGAAGAATGCGATTTATGATTTAATCTGCAGTAAATGCATTTTCTGAAATTGAATGATATATAAAGTAGAAGTACAAATAATATCATTTTCTTAATTTATTATTCAAGGGCTTTAAGGTATAACAAATTATTATCAAGTGTTGTAGGGAGAATATTTTTTTTTCCAACTTCAGCAAAAACAAATAGATTTCTTGACTGCCCGACTCTTGAATTGAAACGTGTAAACAAAATGAATTTTCTAGGTTCAATCCATACACTTGAAGTAATTGATCTTATGCATTGGGATATATCTAGAATGCAAGCCGAATGTGGACCTGTAGTCTTTTGAAATCAAAATGATAACGGTGGTAATAATGGGAATGCATAGAATGTACTCATCCGATCTCAATCCGTTAAGAATTGCTGCTCCGATTTTTACCACATGTTGGTCTTCTGATTCTAATATGCGTGATCGGTTAGTTCATAAATGTTGTATTTCAATTTTTGTTTCCTATTAACATGTGATGTTGAAGCATTTGAATTTACAAATCCTAAATAACTTGCCCTATTTCCTGCTTATTGCTTGCTCTCAGTTTATTTAAAATGCTCGAATTTGTTTATTTCTATTTGCAGAGCAGATACATCTACTAAGTATTAAGCGTTTGGGAGCCATATCTTTTGAAGATGCAATTGGTACGATACATACTTGTATACAAAATATCTTTTGTTGATTCACTGACTAAATAGAAAAAAATTACTGTTTGCACTGGAGGAGTTCAATTAAATATAATTTACCTTGATCGTCATCTATAAAAATATTTTTTTTGCATACATGAGATAAATTATGAATAATATGTGAAGTCAAAATAATGTGCACACTGACAGACAATATCGGGCGCAAATGAGTATTCATTAACCTTCCAGCGAATGCGGATATGTGAGAGTTACACTAGAGATGAATTTCGTTTTATATCTTTAGATCTGGAGGCACTGGGAACACCTGTGCTTGGCTGTCCCCCTCAATTTGACCTACTTTCAGTTGGTGTCGTTAGTTTGTATCATCAATATTTCTCTGCTGATCAAATATTTGTATACGCCCGAGCGTTAATGTCAGTTTTTGTCACATCTGAATTTGTATGATTTTACTAATAAACCCGTATGTTTTGGACTGGCGACAGCTGGCAAATGCACTTAAAAAGGAAAATGTTGAAAAAAAAGAAAAAAGAAAAAGAAAAACACCCACATCTCTAAAAAGTGATCTAAAATTAAAGGTGCTAAAGAGAAAAGCCGAATTACGTATTGAAGAAGTGGATCATGCGACGTCAGGGAAAAAATTCTGCCAAAAAGAAAAGCGGACTAGAATCACGAGGTTCGGTGTGAGATTTGCCAGAATTTTTTAAGTTTTGAGCACACTGAACACATTTGCGACTCTGCAATGAAATAAAAATGATACTATTTTCTTCCTTTTCATATCTGACTTTCAATTACTTTTTCCTTTTTATACGTAAATTCTGTATAATTTTTTGCACTTCTATATTTTATATGCAAACTGTTCTGTCAAAATATCGGCAACTACATTTATATTATTTTTAAATCAATTATGTTAATCTGTGGTCATTTTATGTTGTTATTGCAATCTATGTTTATATTGTTTCTGCTGCTTTTTAAATTTAAAATGTTGAAGTTATTGCAGTATATATAGTATTAGTTGAAGTTATTGCAGTATACAATATATTTTGAGTAGCTAAGCTTTTGAAAATTTACAATTTACTATAGCGTACGTGAGAAATACGAGCGACCTTTCATGTTGGTATGACGGCCGCGCCCGCTGGAAAGTTAACGAGAGGAAAAAAGCATTAATGTTTGCTCTAACTATTTTCATTTCACTCACAATCGATTTGCATCGAATGCAATATTTTGTTTTTGTTTTTATATGGACAGTCTACTTCGTGTTAACTTCTTCAAAGGCAAAAGGCACAGTTAACATGTGTCGTTTGCCGTTAAAAGTTTATCTTTTGTCGAATATTTATTTAAAAATAAATTTGAATGATAGAAATGTGTTTTATTCGTAAATTTTATGTATTCAAAATAAATGATGACAGTTGCAATATGCCTCTAATTTTCAGGCAAGTGCTGTATATGGAGCTGGCAGATGAAGAAAAACTACGACATAACATAAAATCACAGAACACTTGCAATTTCATAATAAATGAAAACTTATTTCATATTCTTCACATTTAGAAATAAATTTTGCAATATTCAAGATTTAATAAATGTCTGGATACATTCTCAATATGAATAAAAAATATCGGACGGGAAGCGAAGGTTCAATTTACCATTTATTTTAAATCTGGCATGGATTGTCTAGTCAATAAAAAATTTTCGTCTGACACTGTAAAAATACTTATTCTATGCAGATACCTCTTACGAAATATTCGAAAAGTGAAGATGTCTGATACAATCACTACTAAACTTTGAAATTAATACTTAAAACTAAAAAAAAAATCACGATTTTGAAAAAAGGAAGGTAAGCGGTAGATATGATTGATTTCTTTCTTTTTAGAGCTCTTAAACTTTTAAAGTGCCTCCTGTTTAAGCAATATATATTTGATAAAAGAGGAATAATATCTTTACTTAACCCATTAATGCCTACTATTCCATTTTTGGAACACCCCTCACATAAAAGTAATTTAGAAATTTCGCTCTAGAAATTGTTATAGAAATTTCATCCAAAACATTCCAATTTTTTTAACCTTAGGCATAAATGGGTTAAAATATGCAAGCGCCATAATGAAAAACATATTATCCAAAGAGGGCATCTATTGCAAATAAACGTGTTTGGAGTACTCTGAAATATTTAAAAATAAAAACAGGTAAGCCCTTCTATTACTAATATTAAATTGTCGGCAAAAAGAATTATGAGTAAAAAGCTGGCGCATGCGCACTCCCAACCGTTCATGTGGCGGTCAAAAAATATACCTCGGTAGACTCTGAGAGGATTTCGGCTACAATAGATGTAGGTAATTACATTGAAACTGTTGATAAATTTTTAATTAATAATTTTTTTTTCAAGTTGATTAATGTTTTGCATCGTCTTTTGTCGTATTATTAGAAAATTGAGATGAAAGACAATGCTAGTTCACATTTAATTTATCGAATGGAGACTAGAATTTAAGGCGGATCATAATATGAGAGAATAAAAGAGTTGATCATCTTTATTTTTGTCTCAGTAATTTTTATTGACATCTTATAAAGAAGCAAAATAATTTCTATTAATTACGAATTATATGCAATTAAATTTGTTTCTTTTTAATTAATTATTTAAATTTCTTTTCTTTCAATAAATGATTGTCCAAAACACTTTCAGAAAAAAATAAAATCTACTTTAAACTATGATTGAATAGAGGTACTTTAAATCAAAAAAACACATTATTACCTTAGACAAAAAGTAAATTATTTCATTAAACATATTTTAGTTTTGCAATATTTTGCTTAAACAAAATGTGTCACATATAAATCAAACGAAGTGACACGTTTTATTTTTTAGTAACGAAACTAAAGCACTTAGACTAAATTAATTAAATGATTTGTTCCTCAAAGTTGACGCTGAATGAAAGGAATTTAAATTAAGCTGCCGAAGTGTGCACATCTTTTTGACTGTTTCCGACAAGTTAAATCTTTTGTTGATGTGAAAGATAGTTTTGAAACTTTTAATTATCCAATGAAACAACGAAGCCAAAAGGGAAATGCAATAATTGAAACTTGTTTCCAAGCGAATTATTTTCAATTTCACTTGGTAACAGCATATTCATATCAAGAATTCTATTAATGTTTTAAGAAGAGAAAAGATTATCTTTATTTCTTTCATGTATAATAGTTTCAATAAATGTTTTCAAATAAATAGAAAAAGATGAGTTCAAAGTGATTTATAAATGAAAGTTTCTTAAATGTCTTCAAATAAAATAATCCTTTAAATAATTAAACGAATTGATGTGTTATTCGTTTTAAAACAAATATTTTCATTTAGTAATGTCTTTCTCCTATTTTTTCATAACAATATTTACATAAAGTGAACAATTATGGAAAAAAATAGGAATCTTCGTTTATTAAATATTAATTAAAATCATATATTAATTGTTATATTTTGGAATAAGCATTCATCAAAAATATTGTAATTCGAAGATATGGTGCATTCCAAAAATATTCTAGAAATTCAAGATTTTTAAAAGAACATCTAAGAATTTAAATATATTAAATATTAATTTACTGTTTTGTTGGAAAAATTTCATTGAAAGTTTTCGAATTTTGTAAGCATGATGTTTTTATTAAAAAGCGATCTTTGACATATGCATAGAGTTAATATAACTAATGATTTACAACAATGAATTTACTCCATTTGGTATTGAAACAGAGTAAGGCAGTGTTTCTCAACCTTTTAGTATTCACGGCCGCATTTCCAATCATAATATACAATGCCCTCCCCCTTCCTCACCGCATACAATAAAATGTATACAAAAATAATGTATTTTGAGTATTTGGAGCTAAACATACACTAAAACCTTAATTTTAAACTTTACAAATTACCAAGAATACAAAAATCTATTGATATTTTGCAACACCGATCCTCAGCATTGGAAAAACAAGAATCCTATGCGTTTTTATTGCTCTTGCGTCCCGCCATCTCAGGCAGTCTCACGATTTCTCTAGGAGTTTCGATTTGTCAGGAATTTGTCTGGTCAGCTTAGAAGTTAAATTAGGAGGGTGCGCAGATGTGAACAAATGTTTTCTCATAGGGAGAAGGAGAAAGTTCTATGACGCTAATTTGAATTCCAGAAATCTCATTCGAGTCATCCTTCTATCGCTATTGAATCTATTCTGAATATGTATGTTATATATATTTTCATGTAATTATAATTCTGCGTATTAAATATTCAAAGCAGCAGACATATGCAGAAGCATGGATACATTTTCAAGCGGGCGTAAGCGAGCATTAGACGATAGACAAGCATCAACAAGTACACAGACGAGCGTGATTCCGAAAATAAAATCAAGAAAATATTCTCAAGAATACTTAAATACTCACTAGTAATGAAGTAAATGAAGAAGAAAGGTCCCTGTGTATCATTTGCTCAAAAATGTTGGCGGCAGACAGCATGAAACCTAATAAAAAGTTAAACAACATTTAGAAACGCTTCATAGTGAGTACGTAAAAAACCCAGAGAATTCTTCTAATTAATATTAAAATCATATGAAATGCAAATATCATTGTTTAAAACAACTTTGTCTCTGAAGGAAAAAGCTTTATTTGCCCCTTACAAAGTTTCATGTAAAATAGCCAGATGTAAACTGCCTCACACTATTGGTGAAGAGCTTATTTTGCCAGCCTTAAATGAGATTGTAGAACTTATGTTTGGAGATAATTTTGCAAAACAATTGCAGTCTATACATCTTTCTAGAGTGTCAGCTTTTGCCCGCCGAATTGCTGATATAACTGAAGATATAGAGTGTCAGCTTTTGTCGAAGTTACGTGACAAATGTGTTCAATACAACTCGATGAGGCAACAGATAGTAATAAAGATGCTCATTTCATTGCTTATGTTAGATTTTGTGGTGATTTGACAGTAGTAGAAGATTTACTTTTCTGCAAACCAATAGAACTCAAAGCAATAGCACTCGCATTATTTGCTATCTTGAATGATTTTATGAACGAGGCAAACATAGAATGGAAAAATTGCGTCGGAATATGCACCGATAGTGCTCGTTCTATGTCCGGAAGAATCTAAAGTATTCAAGCATTTGTGAAACAAAACTCGTCATAGTGCATCTGGTCACATTGCATGATCCACAGAGAAGCTTTGGCTTCCAAAGAAATGAGTCCTGGTTTGAATATTGTGTTACTATGGTTTTATGAAAACGAGACCCCTGAAATCAGGAATCTTTTCTGCACTTTGTAAATACATGGGTGCAGTACATTCAGCGTTACTATTTTATTGCGAGGCAAGATGGTTAACACGAGGGAAATTTTTGCAACGTGTTTATGAATTAAGAGAAGAAATCACAATTTTCTTAGAAGAGAAAAACAGAACCGGAAGCTGAGAATTTTTGCGATAGTTTATTTGTGATGAAATTGAGCTACATGGTCGACATATTCGAGAAATGAAATAATTTGAGTCTTCAACTGCAAGGAGCAAATACACATATATTGGATACGAGTGATAAAGTTAATGCTTTTTGTAAGAAGTTGGAATTGTGGAGCAGAAATTTATATCAAGAAAGCTTAACAATGTTTGCAAATTTGAATGATTGTATCAAAACTTACAAGGCGGAAAAACAACACGTAAAAGTTGTTTTTGTAACGATTGAAAATCATTTCACAATGCTAGCAGATAATTTTAAAAAGTGCTTTCTGGTTGACGACAAACTGATATCAAGTTACAAGTGGTTGAGGGATCCATTTCAAAATACTCCCGAAGGACTGTCAATTGAAGAGGAAGAAACCTTCATAGACTTTACGGCAAGCGGCGAAACCAAAAGGCAATTTAGTAATAAATCACTCTTTGAATTTTGGGCAGGAGTGGATGATGAGTTTTCTTCTTTAAAAACAAGGGCATTTCACATTCTACAACCATTTTCAACATCTTACCTTTGTGAAACTGGATTTTCTGCGTAACTTCTTTGAAGACAAAATATAGATCTCAGCTAAATATAAAAAAACTGAGAGTGTCTATTTCTAATATTAAACCCTCCTTCGAAAAACTTTGCTCTGTAAGACAGGCCCAAGGAAGTCACTAATTACTATTATTTTTTTTAATTTAATAAGTTAATTATTAAATATGTTGAAATGTATTTTGTTTTGTATGTGTGTGTGTGTTATTTCCTTACAGTCACTTAATAATTTTTTAAATAACATTTTTTCTTGGATATGCTTGCGCTCCACAGGTTGAGAATCACTGGAGTAAGGCAAATTTTGTTTTGAATTATATAATATATATGAAAGATTATATAAAGAAAAAAGAATATATATGAAAGAATTGATTCTGACCAGGACGCCCTCATTTAACATCTCTAGAGTAGACAACTATCCAATAACCTGAGGTTCATCATTTGTCTATTTGTACTTTCATAAACATACATAAATAAAATAACTTAAAATGCAATGGTTAAAATTCATTAAATTTGATATATTATTTTGAGACTACAGCTGCCAATTTTTTTTCAATCTATTGGGGAAAAGGCATCTAAAATACATATTAGATTGAATTATTTTAAAATTTATATTCCAGGATTTTATCAACAAATAACCGCCAAGGTTGACACAATAATTTTAGTTAAGATACTAATTTTATGCCAAAGATTGTTATTTCTTAAATCTGGTATACCTACTATATCATGTAAAGAGTTCTTTAGGGTAGCATTTTTATTAGCGAATTTGGGAAAACGTTTGGTGGATATAATTCCTACTGATTTTTACTAAAATAAAAATTATATTGAATACACAGGTTTGCAATATGCTTGAAAAAACATTTTCTTTTCTTTTAAGTTGATTCTGTTTTGATGCAGCAAAATCTCCATACAAAAGCATATACATTATAAGTTTATTAGTTAACTCAACAACAACAAAAATTATCATTTTAAAATTAGCTTGTTAGGCAACAAAAAGGTATGAAATGTTTAAAGTTATCAAATATTCTTTGTAATCGTTAAGGATAATTTCTGCTTGTATACAAAAAGTCAATAATAAAAGTCTAACTAATATTATAAAATGTATTTGAAATTTCAAAAAAAAAAAAAAATTGGAATTCTTGGCATCAAACGTAATTGGAAAGAGATATTTCTAAAAGTGTTTGTTTAATTTTCGCGCTAATACTTTTCAGAATAATTTACTATAAATATAATTTTGAAACTCATATATTACGAAAAAAGCTGCTTGATGAATGTTGAAGGCTTTTAATAAGATATTAATTAATTTTTCACTGATATATTAATATTGAGCTTTATGGAATGAATATGTTCTATGAAAATCAAAGATTTTTCTAAAATTATCATTTCAATTTTCCGTTAAGCAACATAGTAAGAATTGATTCGTTGACTAAAGTAGCAATACTTTTTTCAATAAATATTATGGAGTTCAAAATATATTCATGTGAAAGAAGTCTATTTTGTCAATTTTCAATAACTCTTTAGAAAACAGGACTTTAGTTAGCTTGAAAAATAGAATATTACAAGTCAGTAAATCAATGGCAACTTATTTAATGATGACTCAATATTTTTAAAAAGTCGAAGAACATATTTCAGTAATGCTCCATTTTAGGCTTAAATTTATTTTAAAAATGAACTCCATGAAGTAAAAAACCTTGAAATTTAGTTTAAAATTAAACTAGACTAATCGGTTGTGGGATACTTTTTTTGGTTTGTGGTAGTATGTTGTTTTATATTCATCTCGGAATGCATATAGTTTTCTTTGTATTCGTCGTTATTTTATCAAATTTAACAACTATAACATTATTACCAGTTATGTGTTTGATAGATATATTTTATCGAACTTAAATCCAGCGATTCAAAAAAATTGCAAGCAAATAATCACTTAATATTATGCTATTAATATTAATTTACTTAAATGCAAAATCCTACATTGCTGTTAATATTTTATTATTATCAGCCGCAAAATTTAAAAAGTGTAAGATCGGTAAGTTATATCTACATATATACATATTATGTACAATACATGATTTTTATATAATATACTTACCGGTCTTTTTCTTTTTAAAATTCACTTAATAACAAGGTAAAGATGAATAATAATAGCAAGCTAATAATGATAATAACATGGTTGGATTTGGATTTTAACGGCGCAAAAGCCAGATATGGTTATGTTACGCCAAACCTATGGCAAACAAACATATGGAAAAAATGCAAATTATGCAAATAAATATTATCTACCCTAAAGTCTTAGAATATTAAAATAAAAAAGAATGGAATAAAAATTAGTTACTCTTCTCTTTTAAATATCATTCAACTTCAATGATTGTACAATTTGCGATATCATTCCTAATTAAGCAAGGCGGTTATTTTAAATTTCAAACGATATTTCAAAAATTATTTCATCTGCGGAAACAACGTGCCGGATATCTGCCAGTAATTCTATGATTGTTATTGTTAATTTATATATAAAGTATATATAAATTATCCATATTAAACTAATATGGAAAACATTACGTTTGCTATTGTTATTTTAAATAATACAGAATATATTCCAAATATATTTTTATGTTGTTTATACTAGAGAGTTATTTGAGATTTCAAACGATATTTCCAAAATCCTTTCTTCTACTACAGCAACGCGCAGGGTACCTGCTACTAATTCTATAATTGTTATTGTTAAATTATATATAAAATATATATAAATTAACAATAAAGAAATTAATATGAAAAATATTACATTTGCTATTGTTAATTTAAATACGGCAAATTCTATACCAAATATATTTATATACTGTTTATACAAAACAGTTATTTTAAATTTGAAATGATATTTCCAAAATCATTTCTTTTGCTGCAGCAACTCGCCGTGTACCTGCTAGTAATTTTATAATTGTTATGGTTAATTTATATGTAAAGTATATATAAATTATCCATAACAAGACAAATATGAAAAATATTACATTTGCTATTGTTAATTTAAATATGATAAAATCTACACCAAATATATTTATATGCTGTTTATACAAGATATTTATTTTAAATTTCAAACGATATTTCCAAAATTTTTCCTTCTATATCAATAACGGGCCGGGTACCTGCTAGTAATTCTATAAATATTCAACATACTGTAAGATAAATATTACATTTGCTATTGTTTATTTAAATAAGATAGATCTATTCCAAATATATTTATATGTTGTTTATATAAGACAGTTATTTTAAATTTGAAACGATATTTCCAAAATCCTCTCTTCTGCCTCAATAATGCGCTGGGTACCTGCTAGTAATTCTATAATTGTTATTGTTAAATTATATATAAAATATATATAAATTAACAATAAAGAAATTAATATAAGAAATATTACATATGTTATTGCTAATTTTAGTACGATAAAATCTATTCCAAATATATTTATACGTTGTTTTTCCAAATTCAAAAGGGGTTATGAAAAAGCCGAAGGTAAGAGAGGAGCACTTAAGCGGTGGCATCATTTTTACGATCGGTAGCTTATGAAACATTTCAAAGTACCTTCCGTACTCCAGTAAAATTGTTCACGGGATTTTTCTCCCAAATCCTCCAGCCAAGAGAGCAAGTACTTTTTCCGTTTCATGCATAAGGGAGTTTCGATCAGATTTCCATTAGATTTTCTTGAGAGCATATTTTCGAAGAAGAAATGGATTGCGGATATGTTGAGACACTTTCCAAAAGGAAGTGTTCTCAATATTTGTGGAATTTTATATCAGAGTCTTTCTATCTTGTGAGCAGAAGTGTGTGACTTATTTTTTTCCCCATGTGTCTTGAAAGGGCATGTATGACAGCAATGTAACAACAAACAATCCTTCATATTTTATTTTGTCTTTGTCAATTGTGTAGGAAAAAATAACGAATAAATATTTATTCTCTTTTTTCAAGTATTCATTTTGTAGCTTCTGTAATATCCTTACCAAATTCTTGTCCAATTTAAATACTTAATTTAATAACATATTCAATAATTTTGCAGTAGTATATTAATGGAAGATAAAAGATTGGTGTTATACTTCTTAAAAAGATTACTATAGTATTAGTTCCAAATATTTGTTGAAGAAAAAGACAAAATTATATACAAAAATCGAATAAAATAAGTATATCTTACATTTTTAATAAACGATACAGAGATTTAACAGCAAACGCTAAAAATTAATGTAGAGATACAATTAGCAGATATTACCAAACCACATTTAGTTTTCTTTTATTGTAATAGATGGCACCAGGGATACCACTGTTTGCCACTGATCCAAAGTCTAAGACGCTTGACTTAGGTTGCAGTAAAAGCGAACTGTGAGCATTCGCTCGGCAGACGGAGAGAGGGAGGGTCATTTGCTACGAATAAGGATCATTTAGTACGCAACGTAGTTTTACCATGAAACACTTGATTAGGCTTCATTCTTGGTGGCATCTAAAGGCGATACTTTTTTCTCTATTGAAAATAGCCAGTCCTGTTAGAATTCTTAATGTATTTTCTTTACTCTTTGCTGTAAATAAATTTATTGTTTTCATTTAAAAGCTTCTCTTTAATCAGTGACCCTAGACATTGATCTAAATGTGGTTGAATGGGTATTCTGACTCATCCAATTCCTACATTAATATGACAAAGGTCGAAGAATAAAACAAATTTCAAGAAAAAAATGGACAAAATTAATTTTTATTCGTTAACATTAATTTTTCCCTACTATATGAAACAGTTCTTATAAGAAACTTGTCCTCTAGATGATTTAAATTATCTATGCAATTATGATGGATAATATTTGCAGGACACCAAATGAAAAATTTAACAATATCTTTGTAATAATTAATCGTCAATTTTTTTAAGAAAATAAGAACAAGAATCTAAAAGCATATCAAATCTTCGAAAAAAATATTAAAGGATCGCGAACAAGAGTAAAAAGAAAAGAATCTTGGAAAAAATCAGTGTTAATATTACATAACATTATTAAAGTTAAAGAAATCAATTTCTTTTTTATTTTACATTCTGAAATGTTGCAACCATAATACAAAAATTAATTAATATTCTCTTCTTTAAGTAAGTAAAGAAAAAACATTTTGTAAACTTGATAGAATAAAAAGGAAAATAAATCTATACAACAACAAAAACTTAAAATATATATAAATGAAGAATTGACGTTTTTATACTAATCAAATAACTTAATTACAAATAAAGTTGAAATAATTTTTCTAATATGCAATTGTTAATAAACATTATTAAATGTTAGTTATTTAAATTATCAATATAACTATGATGGATAATATTTGCAAAACAGAAAAACACACCATATAAAAAGTTAACAATATCTTCATAGTAATTAATCGTCATGTTACTTTTGTAAGAAAATAAAAACAAGAATATAATAGCAAGAAAAATCTTGGAAAAAAGATTAAAAGCATCACGAACAAGAGTAAAAAAAGGATATTAGAAAAAGGCAGCGTTAATATTACAAAACATTATTAAAGTTGAAAGAAATTAATTTCCTTTACATTTAACATACCGAAATGTTACGAACATAATAAAATAATAAATTAATATTCTTTCTTTTATCTAAGTGAAGGATTTATTTATTTATTTTCCTCTCTTTTATCTAAGTAAGAAAAAGGATTTCGCAAACTTGATAGGAAAAAAAAAAGGAAAATAGGTCTATACAATAACTACACACACACAAAAAAAACACCTTGATATATATATGAAAAATTTACGTCTTTACACTAATCAAATAATCTAATTACAAATACATAAGAAAAAATTTTTGTAATATGCAATTCTTAATAAATATTAATACATGTTAAATTGTGACTTTAATAAATATTTGCTAAGGAGTTCATATTAAATTAAAATAAATTAGTGTTTTTCATTATGTCTATTTTCATTTTTTTCAACATTATCTTCTGAATGACGGTTGTATTCTGTGTTTAAAGAATAAATTATTTAAAATTAAATTTAAAATATTTTTTACTTTCTAAATCTTTATATCTTAATCTTCCATCCGAATTCAACATTTTCAACTGAAGAGTATTAAAAAATTAATATAAATAAAAGTAAAAAAAGAAATTATTTTATCGATGATTAGCACTTTGGATTTAAGTATTTATACATGTTCTTCTCAGAAAATAATTTCTTTAAATTAATCAATCTCAATTGGTATTCATAAATCTAATATTGGAATTATCAAGAGTCATTTCATTCTGATTTTTTTTCCATTACTTAGCAAAGATTAATAAATATAAAGAAATTACTCAGAAATAATTTTGAATCCACCATTTTTATATAAAATGTCTATAAAAAATTCGTAAATAAACATTGCTGTTGATGTAAAAAATAAATAGTCAATGCATATTTCTTTAAAAAAAATGATTTGAATTTATTGTTTAATAGTAAATATTTATTTTCTTTCTAATCAGTAAATTGATATCCATATACACTTGTAGAACTAGGTATAAAAACTAATATTTTCAGTTTGCCCGAATCCACAAGTCAAGATTCCTCATGTGTGGTGGTGACTGGCTCATGACTAAATCTGTCCTGGTGACAAAGTTCTCCATGTCGAGAGTAGTACCAATGGGAGTACTAGTTCAGGGGTGATCATTCTCTAATCTAAGTCTAAACTATTATATGTGGATAAGTGAATAAAATGTACAAATGAAGCCTTAAAAAGTGTTGTGACACGTGAGCGACATAGACGTACTCTTGCCCCAAGATTGCGCAACTGATAAAAAAACAAGAGACGCACCCTATCCGCTTAAATCAATGTCTTCTTAACAACAAACTTTTCCAATGTTAAGTTCCATAAGAAACATCAACATACTTTCAGTTTGAAATTTATTTATATTTCCCTTAACAGATTCATTAAAGAAATGAATGATAAATTTTATGGGGCACGCTAATAGGCTAAGGGCTAATCGGCAACATATAAAAATAGAGACTGTATCTTAGGGAATATAAAATAATATTCACTAAAGTGTTTTAGAGCACCTAGAATACATCGTGTCTCCCATAAGGGGGGTGAGACACTACTTCAGACGTTAATAAGAAGTTAATATACCTCGAATTTGGAATCCTCTTTTGAGACTCGTTTTTGTCACAGTATCACTGTGTCCGATACATGCTGAATCTACAGCTGAGGGAAGAGTGGTTGATGCCCTGTTTCTGGTTACATATGAAAACTTGGAAGGATAACCATAATTAGAATGCTCCACTCTTCATTTCGAATGCACAGTGAAGTAATCTGTAAAGTTACGTAATCTTCCAAAATTCAGTTTCGTTTAGTTATATTAACGTTGAAAAAACGCCATAATAAATAGCCACACACACACACACACACACACACACACACACACACACACACACAC
>JAPMOQ010015762.1:422365-453370 GCA_026543055.1 Argiope trifasciata | reverse complement strand
ACACACACACACACACACACACACACACACACACACACACACACACAATTAATAGGCAGGATTAAGTGTCTAGAGTTAAAGTGAAAAGAATCATGTAAAACTGATTATCTTATCCTTTATAAATTGAGAAAGAATTATAGGAATTATGAACCCTATATTTGCATAACCTATTTTAAGATCAAAATTACAAAGTATAACAATCAGTAATATAAAATAAAACATTTGTGATTCAACCATTTGAAAGTGATTCCAACGATTCATTAGTTCTGACTTACATTTAATTGATTGCATGCCAGAAATAGGCATTAGACTTGTAAAAACGCATTTTTAACATTATTCAATTTTTCATTTCAGAAAATTTATACTTTTTATATCGAAAGATCTCGAATATTTATGTTCAAGTCATGACCAATTTTAACCCTCCGAGCGCCCGGGATTGTAGCATTTGCGCTCCAATTATCATTTCCTACCCCCAGTTTGAAGGTTTACAGGAATTTTATTACCTTTGGCAGGAAAATTTGGCGTAGAGCGCATATTCCACTCTTGTTTTTTTTTCGGTGCCGTATCCCTTCGTTAATGACCTTTTAGGCAGTGATAGATTACTTTATGATAAGATAAGATTACTAGGTGGCTTCCCCCCCCCTTACCGTAAAAGCACTTAGCCCTCATAAATGAACTCCTTATCGTTAAATGGTTGAAATAGGGAAAATGAGAAAAAATTCTTAACACTTTTCTCACATAATTTTACTTATCAAAATATTTCTGAGCAACTTTTTCCGTAAAACGTCGCTATTAAACAATTTTAAAATACGTGAAACGCCTTCAAAAAATAAAAAAAGGAATTTATTTTATTTATTTATTTACCTACTTTACCTCAAAATTCATAACATGAATACATTGGTAGATTTTCTGTTAAGAAAGACTGTTTGTTAAAATTTGATTTTTGACGTAAGAATGTTACAAATTTCTTTTTTTTAAATACAGCATAGTCTTGCGAGGAATTTCATGTTTTAATTTGATTATTTGTGTTTAAATTAATTTCATTTAATTTTTCGCGTTTGATTTATTTCGCTGTACTATAAATTACAGTTTCCGAATTAAAAATTGTAATATATTTATATTACAGACATACTGCTAAATTCGTTTTTTGTAAATCGCGAGAAACAAAAATTACCAAAAAAGTAACTACATATAAACAGCTGGTCCCAGATTTATAAAATGCGGTACATAAATAATTACTTCTTCACCAATAGATATTCAATAGTTAGAATCTTTTTCAAAATTGTTAATTTTTTAATTATTAAATCTTAATTTAAACTTAATCAATCGAAAAAGCCTATTGGCAAATGTTGTGTCACATTAAAATTTAAAAGATTAACTTTCCAAAGACAAAATTTCCGTTTTCGGGACAATTTCTCTTTAGATTTTCTAAAAAATTCAAAATTAAATTTAGAAAAAAATTACTAACATTTCATTTTTATAGAAAATAAATTGAAATCAATTTTGGTGTTTTACCATGACGTTCCGTCGTTACTTGTTTAACGTCCAGAAAAAATATCTACTAACAGTAGTAACAGTTTTAAACAGTAACTTCAGTTAAAATTTATAAGAACTTTTTAATGGCTTATTTAAATAACATGATGTACGAATCTTTCACATGATGTGCTATATTTGATGGAAAGCAAGACTAACGACATCATCAAGATTTCAAAGATGAATGAATGAGTACTTTAATGAGCACTTGAAAATACTTAGGAAACTATTTGAAAAATATGACATATCAGATACTTTATATACATTGCAACTAATCCTAATTCGGAATAATATTTCTCCAAAACTATTTAAAAAATGTGTCTACAATTTCAAATGATGTCATAGTAACCGTTTCAAAACTTTTGTAATTATTAAATTTGAAAAGAAAAAAAATCTTACGTTTAGGCGACTCATTCTGGAGAATTATGAAGTAATAGGAATCGTAAGCGCGCAATGATTATAATCAAATGAACAATGGCTTGAAAATAGAAATAAAATGCTCAATGCAAATTAAATTTTCACTACATTATTAAATTTAATTTCGGATTTATACCTGATTCTGTTCGTGATTAATGTACCTTATTCTATTCATTAATTACTTTACTATTTCTGCAGTCAGTACGTCATTAATAAATCACTCAAATAAGCTGTAGATTTTTTTAACAAAATATAAATTAAAAAAATAATATTTAAATATGAGGAACTTATTCTCAAATAGGTACTTCAGTTTCTTCAAGATCAGATTCTTTGAATTAGAAAAGCATTAAAAAATTTGTATAAGGAATAAACCCAAAAATTTTAGTTGAAAACTAGTAAAATTAATTTTGAAGGTTGCTTAGTTGCTACAAACATGCTCTTGTTATCATTCCCAACAGCCTTAATTCCGATTTATATTCTGTTTCGCCTTGAATTCATTTAGGAATATGGCAAGAACGAAATTATTTAATTTGGAACATTCGATTCATACACTTACACATTCTGTCATTCAGAACCTTAAAAAAAATGTACTTATCTATTAACTCTGATATTTTCAAAAGATAGATTCTAAGACAGATTGTGTTGAAAAACTGAAAATTGTTTTCTTGCCAAAAGTGACATTTGATTTAAAAATGACTTTTAAACTGACAAATAACTTTTTATTCAAAACAGAAAAAATATATGAAGATAGAATTTTTTTAAAAAAACTATAATTTTAAAAAATAATGATTTATTATTTTTACAAAAGCTTTTTGGTTCATTTCATACAAATATTTTGTTAACTAAGGCTATAAGACCTTCGCAAATAAGATAAATAACGAAAACTATTGTGAGTGAAATGCAATTAATATCGCTTCATATACCACTAAAAATTGATTTAAGTAATTAAAAATTTTCAAAAAAAAAGTGAATTTTTTTTTCGCTTTTTAATTTCCCTTTAAAATTGTCTTTCAATTTTGAGTTAAAAACTGTAAGATCCTATTATTAGTAAATGTAATAATGCCCTTAAGTGATATTTTCAAATATTAATTTTAAAAGCTTGAATAGGCAGCTTTGAAAAGTTTGTCAAAGAATTATCGAAGCATATGCTCCTCTGTTAGAGACTAATAACTTTAATTGATTAGATGTCATAATTAAGATGTAAAATTTTCATCTCTCAGTGTAAAATATATCTTAAATTACGTTTCTAAAAATAAGGTGTAGAAAACAAATTTGAAAATGATATGCGTTCGAAAAAAAATATTTATTTGCATTAAATATTACTTATATTATTTGCAGAAAAAGTGTAAATTGTAGCAGGTTTTTAGCACGTTTGTATTTCCAAATGCTTTTCTTAGTTTTTATATAATTTTTTAAATAAAAAGACAATTTATAGCACAGTTTCTTTTGCAAAAATGTCGAAATAAATACAGATACGTGATAGTCAATTGAATTATACAAAAATTTTAGTTTAAAAATTTAAGACCTCTAGGATTTTTTTTTCCTTTCCAAGATGTGAATTCGTATCTCCGTATAATTTGAAACTACATATCGCAAATACGAAAAAAAAAAAAAGTTGGTGAGTGAAGAGGGGGGGGGAAGGGGGGAGTATTCAATGAGTAAGATAAAATAAAATAGCCAGATAAATTACAAACCAATTGGTCATTAGTCATTGCCTTGCCCCCCCCATAGATAGGAGGTGCTTTGTTGCCATCATGTTTTTTTCTCTATATATGTCTGAATTGGGATTTTCTTATTCATACATGAATTTGGTGCTCGGTTTATTTGATTTCTGTCTCCGTTATTTTGTTCTAATTTAAATATGAATGACAGTATTGAAGTTTCTGTCACATCAAAAGGAAAACCATCAGCTGTATATGATGGTTATCAATATCGACAATATAAATGCAACCTTCAAAATGTCGTAACATGGCGCTGCATTAACGAAAAATCTGAAAAATGTAAAGGGCTGCTGAAAACAAAAGACAATTACGTTCTCTCTGAAATGCCTCATTCTTGCAAGTCGGATGAAGCCCGAATCGAGGTCAGAAAACATTTAGTAGAAATTAAAAGGCGAGTTTGTGAGATTGATGAGTCAGTCTCAAAAATATATCATGAAGAAATGTCTCCTCTTTTTCAAAGGGGTCAAGAATTTTTGACCGAAATTCCTACTTTACCCTCCATCAAAGGCTCTTTGCATAGAATGAGAAGAAAAGTACAAGGTATTAGCAATGAAGCCGCTACAGCAAGTGAAATACGCCTCCCTGTTGAACTGTTGAAAATGGACGATTCATCGAGTTTTTTGCTTGCTGATATGATTGCAAATGAGTCACATGAAAGAATTGTTGTCTTTGGGACTTCAAAAGGAAAAAACATTCTACAGAAATATAAAAAATTCTATTCAGATGGAATATTTAAAACCTGCCCTAAACAATTTCTGCAGGTCTACTCTTTGCACGCAGATATTGGAAGCAGTTTAGAAGAAATTAACATCATTCCAATAATATTCGCACTTCTCCCTAATAAAAAGCAAACTACTTATGAAAAGCTATTCAGTATTTTAAGAGATTATAACTGGAATCCTCAATGTTTGACTATGGATTTTGAAACTGCTGCTATAAGAGGCGCGAAAATTGTATTCCCTTCAATAGAAATAAAAGGTTGTAATTTTCATTTCAACCAATGCTTATGGAGGCAAGTGCAAAGTATCGGCTTGGCAAAAGTTTACAAATCCAATGCAGAAATTAGACTCCATGTGCGCATGTGTGCTGCTTTGGCTTTTCTACCAGAAGATTTAGACGATGCATGGTTGAAAATCAACGAAGACAGTCCTCAACATGATCTTCTAACAAAATTTTATGACTATTTTGTTGACCAATGGTTTGAAAATTCCATAATTACTGTTAGCATGTGGAATCATTACAAAAGGCTCCATAGAACAAATAATGCTATCGAAGGATGGCACAACAAAATAAACTCGTTTATTGGGAAATCGCATCCAAGAATAGAGGAGCTGATTCGTTTTTTAAAAAGGGAAACTGTATATAGTGACTTTTTATCAGCACGGAAAGCGTTAAATTTAGAGGGAAAACAGAGAATGAAAAGATATATAAATCTAGATAACAGAATAATGCAAACAGTAGAAAGATATTTTATTGATAAGGATTTAAAGAGTTGCCTTGTAACTCTTGCAAATATAACAAAATTGTAATAGAGGTATTTTTAAGCAATAAATAATGGAATTTTATTTGAAAAATAATTTGCAGTAATAAAATAGAATTAAAAAAAATAAGCAAGTGTATACTTAAAGAAATAAAATACCTTTAGGTATTATGAATAATTTTTCATGTATTCATTATTCATTCTTACTTTTACTGGTATTAATTTTTTTAAACTTACCATCATTGATTAAAATTGTATTTAAGTAGCAGTATGATAGAGAATATTTTGCTGTATTTTAAAAATTTATTAATTGAAATAATTTATTTTACCTCTGTTACATATTCGAATAATAGCATTTTCTGAATAAACTATTTGTATTTACTTTACAATTTGTTTTTTTATTAATATACAGCATAACCACTTTACAATGTTGAAATATTGCAAAATTTTTTTTAAAAAATAACATGTCTACTGCTAAATTAATTATATATATTTATCTTAAAGATTAGGATAAAAGATGATGGCGGAACTGTAAGTAAACGCATATCCCTAATATTTATTACTAAGGCTCACTTTCTAAAATATTTGACAGATATTATACTTTAATGATTCTAAATTAATGAATATAAAATTATAACATTTATTTCCACTCAAATTTTGAACTTGTACTACATTCATGTTTAAAAAAATTTTCTTTCTTAAAATGGATCATAAATATTTCATTTGTAGAAAAGGTTTATAATATTGAAACTTTCATGTAAATAGAAAATTTCTGTGACAATTTCTGTAATTTGAATTAAATTTTCTCCAGCGAAAAATAAAGCGAAGTTTTTTTCCCTCCTCATAGAAGACAAGCAAATTTTCAAATTATCATCAATATTTGAAATTTTTAACAATGAAAATAAAATTATTGCATTTATAACCTTAACCTTTCGAATTACTTGATTTGTTGGATATAATCAATGTAAAGTTATACTTTATACTAAAAATTAAAAAAAAATCATTTAATATCTATCCTGATTGTATTATAATCAAAAAGAATTAAATAACTTGGGAAACTTGTCACTAAAAACTATAGACACATAATTTTAGAATAGCAAACCTTTATAATAATTGTTTTTTAGTCAAATATTTATAATATAATCGAAATGAATTTGAAATAATGTGTGAAAACTAGGCGCTAAAAATTATAGATATATGAAATTTTTAGAATAATAATTAATAATAATTGTTGTAGATGTAAAAGTGCCAGAAATTGTTAATCTCATTGGTACTCATGTTTAATATCATTTTAGTAGAGCTAAAATTGTAATATATACTAGAAAATAATAAATAGATTTCAAGAATTCTTTTGCCTTTTTCTTTCAATACATTAGTTAGTAAAGAAACTTACTTTTGTTTATTTCAACTCACCTTTTTGTAAAATATTCTTTCAAAAAAATATTTCAACTCATGTTGATTCTATTTACATAATTAATACTGCTTTTATATAGAGAAATGTCTTACGTTGTCGGATAGATAATAATATTTTACAAATAAAGAAAATAGATGTCTAAAGAGACCATTTTTACTTACAAAATCTTGTATCTTAGATGGAATAGGGAATCCAATTCATAGGGAATTGAATTTTTAGACTCGAAAAGACGTAAGTTTTAACTTCAAACTCAGGTTTTAATGATACAACTATATAAATTAACAAAAAAAAAAATCTAATGTAATGAGTCAGTAAATGGATTGATTATTTCTTTCCACCCAATTATCATTTTTTTAAGATTTTGTTTCTTTTGTAATGATCTATATTAATTAAGAAATAATTTAGTTTGAATTTGCTTAATTTAATAGGAGTATTTTCAAAATAGCAGAACTAAGGAAGATTTGTCATATTTGAATCCCCTAAATATTTTTTAATGAAAATTGATTGTAAAATAATTTTGATAAAGGAAAAACAGTAATTTTTTGTAGTTTATTTGCCTTTAAAAATGGAATAAACTTTCTGAGTGATACTACTACTATTTATTATACTATTCTTTAATATAGAATAAAACATAGCCTATTACAATTGTTTCATCGATTCAGATAAAGAAAATTATTCCACAAATTACACCACTTTGAAAGAAAATTGTGTTAATTTTAAAATTAACTGAATCTATCGTTCCTATACAATCAATTTTTGTAGAAAATTAGACAAACTCAAGAACTTCTAAAAACGACAGCTCTAACATGCGGACAAAAACCTGCCAATGGCGATAAATTGTCTTCATTTTTCCAAACTTTAATAAATTTTTTTCTAATCAATGTTTCTATCTAGATCAAAGCAACATTTGTCTCACCAAACAACAATTATCAGAAAGAAAAAAAAATAATTTTGCATTAGAAATGGCCTATTTGTTTGATTTTAGACGTCGATTCTGTATGAATGCCACTTATTAAAGTTGAAGTATTCTCAACTTTGTCTATTTTAAAATGTTGAGCACTGGACCACCCGTCCTTAATCTAACAAAAAGGTAACCTGAAAAATATAGGCAAATGTAAATTTTTTTCATCACATATATGACACTTCATTCTCACTATTTCTCTTCGTTTGTTCCTACAATTTTTAATAGCTATACCACAAAGCCCATTAAAATGTTTGGAACTGAAAACGACATTGTATTTTTCTAAAACTTGAAAAAAGCATTACGATTGCTTACAAAATAAATCGTCATCATAACCAAAAGTTTCTTTTCTTTATAAAGACCTTGTGTAACTGTCGAACAATGAAAGTAAACAATGCTATGCGCGATTCTTAATTTTTTTTAAGTCATAATGATTGTATAATGTACAAGTTGCATTCCGAAATTAACACATTTGTGACCATTATTTCGAAATTTAAAACTAAGCATATCTCTCAAAATTTTCTTGATAGAAAAGTGAAATTTTGTACGTATAGATAAAAGTAAGAGAAAAATTGTACTAATTAATACTTGAAATTATGATGGATATATAAAAATTAATTTTCGTACAATTGCCTACCTTATTTAATGAAATTTTGTAATTCGAAGTGTTTAGATACAATATTAAAAAAAAAATTCTTAGGGCAACCTTTTGATGCTTTATTAGAAGAAGAAAAGGTGACTTTAGAAACCATGCTAACATAGCTGCAAAATTATTTTTATCTTAATGCCTAATATTTAAATATTTACTATTGTAATTTCTCAATCTATATAAATCTATAGTTTTGGCAAAAAAATTTAGGGGCGAAAAAAGAACGAATAAAATGTAAAGTAAGATATTTTATTTTTAGCTTTCTTTCATATATAGATTTAAGACAAATTGAAAATTAGTAATAAATCATTGACAGCACTTTTAAGAAAATAGACAGAAATTTGTTACTACATTACCTGCGAATAAAACTTTAGATCATGATACTGAGTCTGAGAATTAAACGTTTTAATGAAGAACTATAGATGCATTTACATGTCGATTGATGGTACATTGGATTGTGTATAATTGTCTGACTGTAAATTAGCTAGAAAATGAGGTAACATATTTCAAATTTGAAGGAATATCAGTAATTATCAACATTTTCTTATAGAAATGTTTTTTCTTTCTGAAAATTAACCAGCATTTATTTTCTGAATTATTAATATGATTCCTATCTTATTTCAGACAAAGCGCTTAATATTTTGCAAAAAACAGCTCATTTGAAGTAAAAGCTTAGGGAGTATGTATACATACAAGAATACATAAATACAAATTGAAAGAACTAAGCATTACTGATATCCACTTAAATTTCACTTTAAAGCAGTTTCTAAGTTTTTTTTTTCATTTTGTTAAAAAAAGTTAGACAGTAAGAGATATAGAGATTAAAATCCCCATAAAAATAAAAATTAAACTTCACTTTATTAGATGAATTTGTATAACGCACATCAAAATTACTAATGCCTTCTGTGCGAGAAAATTATAATCGTGTTCCTTTATCATAAATTTTTTAAATGAAATATCTCACATTTCCTTTATTACTTTAAACTCTCGTCTAAAATGCAATTAAGGGTAGACAGCCGTTTTCCCACGGAAGCTTCGTCTCGTTTTCAAGGACATGGAGTATCATTATTACTCTGAACTGTGATTACCATTTGGCGTTCGTTGTAAAATCACCAAATCTTTCATGCAAAGATAACGGTTATAATGTGACAATCCTGAATATCTTTTAATGACATGGGGGGTTAACTAGTGGAGCGCAAATGCCACTCAACCCGAGCGCCCAATCCTTTTGAGTATGGTTTCTCAAAAATTTATCTCCATCCGTCAATAGGTTGCTTCAAAAAAATATCAGCTTCACACGAGGCAGTGTCCGAAAAAGAAACGAGCATTTTTCTCTTCCCCTTCTTCCCAGCCACGGGGTTCCCATTCACCCAGTGGGGAGACTGGTTTGTAATCTATCTGGCTATCTTATCTTACTGATGACCACTTTCCACACCTCCCTTCTTCACTCACCAACTTTTTTTTCGTATTAGCAATATGTAGTTTCAAATTAAAAGGCGATATGAATTCACATCTTTGAAAGGGAAAAAATATTTTGCATAGAGGTTTTAAATTTGTAAATTAATTTTTGTACATAATTATATTGACTATCTCATATCAGTATTTATTCCAACATTTTTACAAAAGACACTAAGCTTTTATTTGTCTTTTTATTAATATATATATATATAAAAGAAGAAAAGCATTTAGATATATAAATGTGCTAAAATCATGCTACACATTTACACGTTTCCTGCATATACTATAAGTAATATTTAATGCAAATAAATATTCTTTTTCCGAACTCATATAATTTTCAAAATTTGTGTTTCCTACACCTTATTTTTAGAGACGTAATTTAAGATATCTTTTACACTGAGAGGTAAAAAATTTACATCTTAGTTATAACATCACACCAATTAATGTCGTAGAGAGCAATAGACGAGCATATGCTTCGATAATTCTTTGACAAACTTTTCAAAGCTGCATTTTAAAGTTTTTGGAATTAAAATAAATGTTTGAAAATATCAACTTAAGGTGTTCTTGCATTTAATAATAATAGGATATTGCTGTTTCTAACTAAAAATTATAAGACAATTTACAAAGGAAACTAAAAGAAAAAAAAAACAAAATTTTTGACTTTTTTTTTTTTTTTTTGAAAATTTCCAACTGATGAAATCAGTTTTTAGTGAGATGTGAAGCGATATTAATTGCAATTCACTCACAGAAGTTTTCGTTATTTTATATGTAAAGGTCTTATAGCCTTAGTTATCTAAATATTTGTACGAAATCAAAAACCTTTGTAAAATAATTAATTGTGATTTTTTTTAATTTAGTTTTTTTTAATTCTATCTTAATATATTTTTGCCTGCTTTGGATAAAAAGTTATTTGTCAGTTTTAATATATATATATATATATATATATATATTAAAATCAAATATCACTTTTGCAAGAAAACACTTTTCAGTGCTTCAACTCAATTTCTTAGATTCTATCTTTTGAAAATAGCAGAGTTAACAGATTGGCACATTTTTTTTAAAGTTCTGTATGACAGAATGTACAAGTGCATAAATCGAATGTTCCAAAACAAATAATTTCGTACTTGCCATATTCCTAAATGAAATCAAGGCAAAACAGAATATAAACCGTAATTAAGGCTATTGGGAATGATAACAACAGCATGTTTGTAGCAACAAAGCAACTTTCAAAATTAATTTTACTAATATTCAATTAAAATTTTTGGATTGATTCTTCAAACAAATTTTTTAATGTTTTTCTAATTCAAAGAATCAGATCTTGAAAAAACAGAAGTACTTTTGAGAATAAGTTCTTCATATTTAAATATTAATTAAATGAATTGTTTAATTTATATGTTGTTCAAAAATCTACAGCTTATTTGAATGATTTATTAATAACGTAATGAATGCAGAAATAATATAGTGATTAATATATAGAATATGTACATTAATCACTAACAGAATCAGGTATAAATCCGAAATTAAATTCAATAAAGTAGTGAAAACTTAATTTGCATTGAGCATTTTATTTCTATTTTCAAGCTAATGTTCATTTGATTATATTCATTGCGCTGACGATTCCTATTTCTTCATGACACTGCAGAATGAGTCATTAAAACGCAAGATTTTTTTTCTTTTCAAAATTTAATCTTTGCAAATATTTTGAAACTATTAGTATGATATCATTTGAAATTGTAGAAACATTTTTAAATAGTTTTAGAAAATTATTATTTCAAATTGGGATTAGTTGCAATGTATATAAAGTATCTCATATGTCACATTTAAAAAATAGTTTCCTAAATATTTTAAAGTGCTCATTAAAATATTCATTCATTCCTCATCAAAGTCTTAATGATGTCGTTATTCTTGATTTCATCAATTATGACATATCATGTGAAAGATTCTTACATCGTGTTATTCAAATAAGCCATTAAAAAGTTCTTAAAAATTTTAACTGAAGTTACTGTTTAAACAAAGCAGATATTTTTTCTCAACGTGAAGAAAGTAACGCCGGAAAGTTACGGTAAAATAACAAAATTGATTTCAATTTCATTTCTATAAAAAAGAAATGTTAGTAATTTTTTTCTAAATTTAATTTTGAGTTTTTTAGAAAATCTAAAGAGAAATTGTCCCGAAAACGGAAATTTTGTCTTTGGAAAGTTAATCTTTTAAATTTTAATGTGACACAACATTTGCCAATAGGCTTTTTCGATTGATTAAGTTTAAATTAAGATTTAATAATTAAAAAATTAACAATTTTGAAAAAGATTCTAATTAGTGATTATCTATTGATCAGGAAGTAATTATGTACCAAATTTTATAAATCCAGGACCAGCTGTTTATATTAATTTTTTGTTTATTTATTTTTCTAGCTGTTTTCTAATTAATTTTTTTTGTGATTATCGTTTCTCGCGATTTACAAAAAAAAAAAAAGAATTTTACAATATGGCTATTATAAATATATTACAACTTTTGATTCGGAACCTATAATATAAATTTACATTACTGCGAATTAAATAAAATAAAACACAAAAAATAAATTAATTTAAACACAAATAATTAAATTAAAACATGAAATTCCTTGCAAGTCTTTATGCCGTATTTTTAAATAAATGAAAAAGAAAATTGAAACATTTTTACATCAAAAATCAAATTTTAACAGACAGTCTTTATTTCTTAACTGAAAATTTGTCAACGTATTCATGCCATGAATTTTGAGGCAAAGTAGTTAAATAAATATATAAAATAAATTATTTAAATTATTTTTATTTTTGTCATTCTTTTGAAGGCGTTAGACGTATTTTAAAATTGTTTAATAGCAACATTTTACGTAAAACTCTATTTAGAAATATTTTGCTTTACTAAGGAATGTGTTCGTAAGTTATTATTTTGGTAAGTAAAATTTAGTGAGAAGTTTTTTTTTCTCATAAGTTTCTAAAAACCACATGAAATAAACTTCCTACTTAAATCATTTAACGATAAGGAATTCTTTTATGAGCGCTAAGTGCTTCTACTCGGTTCTCTTTAGGGGGTTATCGTAAAGTAATCTATCACTGACAAGAAGGTCATTAACGGAGGGGAACGGCACAGAAGAAAAAACACGTCTTCGCCCTTTTCGACGCTTCAATTGAAAGTAGGAAAAAACCGTTTGCGCCCGTCTCGGAAACAACTGAACAGAACGAAAAAACACGGTAACGCCCGTTTCGGAGGGTTTGTGCCTTCCAGAAAAAGACGTCTCCGCCGCTTGGAGGGTTAAAAAGAGACTTTGAAAAAGAAAATGTTTTAGTTAATAAAAGAGAATTTTCTAGGCATTAATTCTGGATTTTGATAGTTATTACAGGTTGAGTATAACTGATGGACCCAATTTTTTAAAATCAACTTTTCGAAACTAAGCACATATTACAATAGATGATGCATAAATGTAAAGATAAAAAAAAAACCATATATATATATGTGTGTGTGTGTGTGTGTGTGAAGAAAATGTGTTTTTTTTTCTCAGTTACAAATGTTACTTTGCTGGACGCTATAAGCCCTAATCTACTCTGCTAAAATATATGCTTCCTGAAATATTCAAAAAAGTTTTAAATCATGAATTGCAGAATGTAACTTAAAAATAACTCAGTCAAGGAATTTGTAAAAAAAAAACATATAATATCCCCCATAGTTCTAAAAATATTTAGTACTTTTGAACCAATAAATAGTAAAATAATCTTTTGTTTTTCGAATTAATATTTTCTTTGTTAATCTGTGTACCACATCTAAAAGACAACATGATTTTCCCTCTTTGTGAATTCATATCCAGGCATCAATAAGTGATCTAATTCAGCATTTACGTAGTTTCATATTTTGAAAATTTTTGTGATACATTGGTGAATTTTTAACATGAACTTTTTAGAGGAAAGAGCACACTTTACGCATTAGATTTTTTGTGCAGATTTTTTTTAAAAATTTATAAGTTAATCCCCTGAAAAGTTTAATCGATTTCATAGCATTTTGCATCTCTTCTTTTTCAACTTTATTTAAAGTATATGCTCATGATTAATATTTAAAGGGAAAAAACCGTGGTCAAGGCTTTTTCCGACAGCCTGTAGAGCATGTATGGTCGACAAAGTGTATATAGTATAATATAGTCAACAAAGTGTATATTGTGTAGCATAGTTGACAATGTGTATATAGTAAAGTAAGTGAAGTGTGTTATAAAGTAAGCAGGATGCCAATACTTGAGGGATTTGGTTTCAAATTCGATTGGTATCTTTAAATGAGATATTAAAATCATGCGTTAAATAGTATTCATCTAGCTCTATCTAGTGCCGTTCTATCTAGAAACTTTATTTATCTAGTTATTCTATTAATTTTATAGTAACCATATTACATTATTTTTGGACAATCGGTTGTTTTTATTGCAATGATTTGGTCCAAAATTCGACAAATATTTTGAAATCTGTTGAAAAACCTATGTGCAAAATTTCAGCTTCAAGCTCAAAGTGTTTTTGAGTTCCTGAATATATATGTAATAAAAAATGTTTTGTGATTTCAGGGTAGTCCCAAACATGAAGAATTCGCGAATATTTGACGTTTGAAATAACTATCAAATAGTGACACATTAAAAAATTAAACCTAACCTAGAAACGATACATTTAAAGGTATAAGCACATGCTTAAAATATATAACATAAATACAATTTAATAACAAAAACGCACAACTAACGTAAAAACAATTTATTTACATTGTATACCAAAATAGAAACAAAACAGCAAATCGAGTCCAGTCAAATCCATTTTATTTATAAATCGAGATGGAGATAGCTACAGCAGTATCATACACACAATTTTTAAACTTTTAATTGAAATGAAAACAGAGTTGTCAATGCTTGAACTTTCAACGACAGTTGTCGTTACGCACATGTCTGACTTTTGGGGTAGCACAATGTAGATTAGAAAATTTTTATTTTCTTTATTCTGTATTCTTTTAATGTAAAAGTACTTCAGAATGAATTCGAAAGATTGATTCTTTAACAACATTTGATTTTAAATTCATCAAACTCGAAAAGAAATTAGTAGAATAATTTGAAATAATCGGATAAAATTCTGCCAAACCTAACCTAATTACTGTTGGGTAAAAAAACAGAGCCTTACTTATCCCTTGGTGGGCAGCATTTTGGCTCGAAATTTAGTTTTATATGAGTAAAAAAATGAAACCACTCAATGAACCGGGGGAAAAGTAGCCTATGTTCTATTCCTCACTCTAATCTATCTTTGAGCTAAATTTCATGCAATTCCGTTCAGCCATTCTGGCGTGATTGAGTAACAACCAAACATCCAAACTTTCACATTTATAATATTAGTATAGATATATCACCGTATTCTTAAAGAAATGAAAGAAAATAGATGAAAATTTCAGCAAAAATAAATATACATAATGTAAATAACTTATACATTTGATATTGTGGAAACAAGTCTTGTAACAGTAGAACGAAAAATGGCATTACTAGTTTAGAAAACGGCAATATTCACAAAATGGCGGCAACATTTCGTATGTATGTTGATAGAGCAAATATTTATTTCTTGGCTTTCATAGATTGTAAAATGATTCTTTAGAACTGGCGCAATAATTCTTTTTCCAGAAATTTATTTTTTAGCGTTTTACCTTTTCATAACACATGATTTCATCAAAAAAGAATGTTCAGCTGAAAGCAATATTTTAACTATGAATTATAGATTCAAAGGTACGTTTACAGTACGTGGGAAGAAAACTGTTTGTTTTTCGCCATTTATCTTAATCAAATTGGTGGAAACTTCCAATATCTTTGATTATTGTAAACAGAAACGGTACATCGCCTCTTCTTAAACTTGTTTGCGTAGTAGTGAATCTGATTGATAAAAACAATCTAATGAATGAGTGAACTTCAATGTCTTTCCTTCAATTATTATTTTTTACCTGATAAATTGAAAATAGCTCTTAAATTCTGAAATTTTGAAAAATATTTTGATTGCAATATTAAAAGACAATTATAATAAATTTTATATCCATAACATTTTAGAAAATAATTGAGACTTTTATTTGATAGTTATTTTTAAAAAAATCCTCAGATTTTAAATAAAAGAATTAAATATTAATATTCCCTTTTATAAATTTCTTGAATTGAATTCGAAGATTTTGTGAGTGACAATGCGTTTAGACAAAATCCATGATCATAATTTTAAATTAGAAGTAATAAATATTTATTTCATGATCTGATTGCTATATCCTATTCTTCTTTTAAGCAAAAAAAAAAAAAAAAAAAAAAAAATTCCTAGAACGGAAAAAAAATCTTGATTTTTAATTTGTAACAGAGATGAAATTTTGGTTTTGATATGGTTAAGATAAATTAATATTATCGAAATCTTGTTTGCGTAGGAGTGAATTTGAGTGTTAAAAAATAATCTAATGAAAAAATGAACTTCAAAAGCTTTCCTTAAATGATTGTTTTTTATCTGATAAATTGAAAATAGCGTTTCAATTTTGAAGTTTTATAAAATATTTTGACTGCAATATTAGAAGACAATTGTAATAACGTTTATATGCTTGACATTTTAGTAAATAATATAAACTTTTAATTGATAGTTATTTTTAAAAGAATTCCTCTAACTTTAAATTAAAAAAATATTAATATTCACTATTTAAATTTCTTAATCTGAATTCGAAGATATTGTGAATAAAAATGCTTTTAGGCAAATTCCGTTATCATAATTTTAAATTAGATGTAATAAATATTTATTTCACGATTTGATTACTTTATCCTATCCTTTCTCTATGTATAATAAGTTGGAACGAAAAAATAAATTCTTCAATTTTTAATTTGTAATAGAGCTGAAAATTTGATTTTTGGTACTTTTGCGATAAATTAAAATAATCAAAATTACAGAAGTACATGTTAAGGTGTCACGAGCAAATAAAAGAGAAGTTCAAAAATTGAAAATTTTGATGTTTACTTAAAGAAATAATCAACTTGAGATTTTTAATTTAAAATAACACCAACCATTTGCTTTTCGGTATAGGTACGATAAAATAAAAATATGAAATGTATATATATATATATATATATATATATATATATATATATATAGATAGATAGATAGATAGATAGATAGATAAATAGATAGATATAGATAGGGATTTAAAAGTTTACGCAAGGATTTTAAAGCTTCATACAAACACATTTTTTAAAACTTTTTCAAAAAATTTGCATGCAACTGATATAATTTTTTTTATATCAGCGTTATAATATGAATAGAAATATAAAAACAGTTTTACTATTGCAATGCAATCGCTTCCAGGCCAATAAGTCACCAAAAGGAGTAAATGTTATTGCGGAGAGATGGAGATATGTCTGCTGTCTCTGACAAGCTCAGAGCTAGTGTCATGTTCATTTTTGACATATTGCCCTTTTACTCTCTCATGGCACCCCAGAAAATCTTCATCATCGCTAGAAAGTTTATAGTACAAAATAGTCCTTAATAATTCACCTTCCAAAAGTAGAATTATAAACATGATTAGATTCCTAATTTATCAAGGAGAGCTGCTTCAATTGGAGTAACTTCATCATTTTCTTAGGACACCATTTAATACAACTCGTACTTTATTCATAATTTGGTTTTCATCACCCCTCGTAAATAATAAGTATTTATAATAATTTTTTTAGTATTTATACTGTAAATTACAATGTTCATTCATCCAGTTTTTTGCACTCAATATGTTTTTCATTCTAGCATTTATCATTTCTTGTAATGTTGTATTTATATGTATTAAGTCATTTGACTGTATCTTTCCCATTAATTTATTTGTACTGTTTTTAATAAAGTCCACCTACATCTACACAAAACAGGAAATGGGTCACATGAGCTCTAGAGACGGAGGAGTGGTGTGGGGTTGAATCTTAAATGTTAGTGTCATGTCAGCAACTTTGCCGAGTTCAATTGAGTACACATCAACGCGTCGCCTATTGTGAAATTGATTAGTTTAGTTTAGTTATATTAAAGTACCGGTTTAAAGCAACACGAGGACTATTTTGGGACGGACCTCGTCAGTTTGAACCCCGGTCAAATGACGAGGACGACACCTGAACTGGCACCATCCTCTCCACACCACGCCGCACTAGCCGGAGGACGTTTGGCCTGACAGATTTAACGTGCAAGCGACCCCATCACACGACGGTTCATCGGAAGAATCGAGTCTCGACCTTGAAATCCTTCGGTTCCGAAGCCAAGACCTTAGCACCAGGCCACCGCGGCCGTGTAATTGATAAAACTAAGTCATTTGTTGATTTGTATACCTTTTTTGTTGTGAGTATAAATGACTCCGATTAAATTAATGTAATAGCACGGACAAGTTGCCTTTTGGTGTTGAATAATTAAAACAACACAAAAGTCTGAATGACCTATTTGGGGAAAATTTAGTGATGGGTTTGAAGTCGAATCGACTGTTTACAAACCTGTTATGAACTGCTACTACAATATTAGACTTCAATATACTTCAGAGAAGGATCCTTCTGTAAGTGAATGTGTAACAACATACAATACTTAGAGATAGTCTCTGGAAACGTGTTTTAACAATATTTGCGGTTCAGTTACGTAATTTTCAAGCCATGAGATTATGTAAATGCAAGCCTTTGCATCAACATTTATTTGCAGAACTTTAAATCTCCTGATTATGCTTCTATTTTCTGTTCTTATTTTTAAAACATGAAAACCACATATCGAAACTTTATTACTTATCATAAACAAAAAGATATTTCATGAAACAGCAATGTACCCATTTCTTTGAATTCTAGGGTCTAGAACATTCTTAAGAACAGCATCGATATATTTTGAATATGAGACAAAATTAAACAGATGTTTCAAACCATAAGTATATAATGGTTTTTAATTTATTTTAAACCACACTAACATATGAACTTTCACAATACAGTCGGCCAAAGTCTTAAAACATGTTTAAAGGAAATGATTGGTGTGCCTATTTTTTGTACGGAATATTGTTGATATTCATCGTTGTAATTGCTGCTAATAACTGGTTTTGAAAGGCTGCTAATTTTTTCCCATTATTGATTAAACTGAAACGTTTTTCCCATTATTGAATATATAGAAACATTTTATTTTTGTTTATTTATTTTTCTTTCTGACTCAAAGTGTTTGTAGTAGCCAACTAAGCATCAATATTATTTGTAACCGTTTTAGATAACATTGATATTATATATAAAAGGTAATATCATATTTAAGAGCCCTGGTGTTTTAATAGTGGCAACGTTTTTTTACATGGAATAAAAACGATTCATATCCCCATGTTTGACATTAGTTAATATATATATAACCCGTTTCCAACGATGTAGATGTCGTAGGACCTGTAGCAGCGCCTGTTCTGTTGAGAATTCGAATGGACCGCCGCAAGAATCTCTGGACGGTCTGCTGTGGAGGAACTCTGTGCTTTAGGATGACACCATCACGACAATCAGCATTACTTTCACACTGATTGGCTTCTGAAGAAACTTCGAATGTCTTGGTGACCCATAATGAAGCCATCCGCTTGATAGGCGTTTCAATTTTGGCTAGTATGATCTGTTCCAAGTCTCATCCAGTGTAATGATACCGCTGTACAATCTCTGTTGCTGCACATTCCATTTTTATCCTACTTCGTTGTTCTTGTTTTGAAAACATCCTGACAACACTTACTTTAGACTGCAAGCAAATACAAAGAACAGTTCTACGCGTCATTCCGCGTGACTTAGGGAGGACGAGCCTTTCTACTGAGAAGTAAGGTAGGTATGTAGTTAGCGTGCAGTATACGTGATAGTTTATTGGTTTGGTTGCGTTTTTACGGCAGTGTTACTACTATTAATGTTCCCCGTATACACATCTGAAGCTGAGCCAAATAATATAAGGCCAAATAGGGGAATCATTTTTTTGACTTCCCCCGCTTCCTTGTCACATGCTAACAGGGGAAACTGAATACATAATCAGTTCAAAATGTCTATGATTTAATCGAAATAAAAAACGATACATAAGAGCAGAAATCCATTTATTTGTGAGTATGTCAGATGATAACACAAAAAAAATAACAGTTTAATGAGAAAATGCAGAAAAACATTTTTAAACTTTAGATGAAAAACAAAGTAAGAAAAATAAAATTTGACATAAAAATATCTTATTACTATTATTGCAATTTTAATTAATAATTGATTTATCTGTAGTGCTTTTTTATGTATTTAAAATAATCGTTCATAACATTATACATACGAAAAATTCATAAACAAATATGTTTTTTCATGTTTATGATTCTTTTAAATTTTTTACAAACTTAAGCTCTTTGTGACACTCCAAAAATTTGTGTATTGGAACCAAATTTTTTAAACTTCTAATTTTAACATAAAAGTTATATTTTCCCCACTATAACCAAATTAAAATAACAGAAAAAATGAAGGCAAATTTCGTTCCAACCTAACATATGTCTAAATAACTACATATATGGTAGTTTTGATTGGCAAACTAAATATATATAGCTCAGTAAATTTCCTACTAACATACAACTCAGAAATTTCTTGTAATACTTATTTATGTATTTTAAAATCCTGGTTTATAACATTATACAGACGAAAAATTCCTAAACATTCATTTTTTTCATGTTCATACCTTTTCTTAGAAACTTTGACTTTTTTGCACCACTTCAAAAGCAAAATTTTCAACAATGTTAAGAATCTGCAACCTTGAAATTTTGTTGAAGTATAAAATCAAATTGTCAACAACATTTGTAATCGGGCACATTCTATAAATACTACTGCAGTTCCAGTATATCAAATTTATCAAACATTTGTTCATCCTATCTGTTTGCAAATTCGTCTGCAGCAAATTCCATCATTGTTCTAATTTTAGAGAAGTATAGCGTTTATTTGCCTTGAAGGCTTGTATTCAACTTTTATCATAATAGGGGGCATACGAAATGCATGGGGATTTGTAATTAAAATTTACTGTCTGCTTAGCAATCAGCTTTTGCTTTCTATGTGATTTAAACTTTCATTATTAACTAAATTGAGACAGCAGAATATTAACTAAATTTAGTTTAGGCATACAATGTAAATGAGGGGTCTAGGGTATTATGTAAATAAGGTACTGAGTAAATAAGGAGTGTGGAGTATTAGGTAAATATGGAATGTAAGTCTTCCACTGAAGAATATTCTGTCTGCTATTAAAAAAACTGCTACAACTTTTTGTGATAAAAAGTTTTAAAATCAATCGGCATTTATATGTAGTACTGAAATACATATATAGAAAAGAATTTCATTGGAAATTACAGATATGTTGTTATTCGCTAAGGTGTATTTCAAATGTTTCCCACAGAAATATTTTTAAAAATGAAATAATTAATATGGTGATGTATTCATTTTTTCTATGAATGAAGTGAGGGATATATATCAATGAAACTGAGTGTCATTGAAAGAGATTGTCATGTGATCGATTCTCTCACATGTTTATGTCCGCTAAGGAACTAAAGTTGCTGTAAATCTAAGATAAAACACTTTGATTCTGCATACAGAAATCGTGATGAAGGGGATTTTTTTCACCAAGATTTTGGCAAAAAGACATAATTTAATTATTCTTTCTTTTGAGGCATTTTGGAAAAGATAAGGTCTATGATTTTGCTTCACCACGAGTAGAGTTATGCTTTGTACTGTTTAATATAGATAAAATATACCATTGTAAGTCTTTGAAGCGCCTAAATATATTATTTTAGTAACGTAAATGTAAAATTTGAGTATAGATTTATTTTATAATAAAATTAGATCCAAATTGCCTTTTCATGTCATAGTTGTACTAGCTAGAACCTAAAATGAACATTCTTCCATTACAGTGTATGTAAAACTAATACCAAAATGGGTAAAGTCGTAAATACAGAGGATAACGTTACAACTAAGTAAACTATTATTCATGTTTTGCAAAATGGAGGCTTTATGGCAGTAAAATATATGTATTAGGAAGTGTCGAATAAAAACTCATTGGAATTAGATCTGGTAATCTCAAAAGTCATTGAAGTTTCTCCACGAAACCACTTTATTACGGATATTTCTCATTCTCGAACTAAATGCGAAGAATATGCGTGAACCAAATTGTGTAGAAGTATGATTTCGGTGTGTTGAAAAAAAATAACAAGCAGATCTATAAATTATGTTCCAAAAACCTAAAAAATTATTTTGCACCTCAGGTGTTTTCAGGACATATTTGTTTATGCTAATAACACAAGCCACTTCAATCCAAACATTACATAAATCGAATCAATTTTTTAATTCTCATAATTATCAGATTATTAGAGTTCTGGCCCATCGGAGTACGGGGATATCCTTATTTCCTGTCAAGTATAAGGACAACACACTGCATCCTTCTCCTTTCAAAATTAACATTTACTCCATTCGGAAGGTGTCCATATGCAAACGAGCCTATCACTTAGATGATAAGTACTGAGCAGACACTCAGGCATCTTCGTAGACTGCTCATGAAATTTCCCTATCTGTAGACATATTAATAGACTAATCATGAAATTTCCCTATCTGTAGATATCTTAGTAGACTACTCATGAAATTTCCATATCTGTAGACATCTTAGTAGACTACTCATGAAATTTCCCTATCTGTAGACATCTTAGTAGAATACTCATGAAACCTCCCTATCTTCAGACATCTATTCATGAAATTTCCTTACCTGCAGACACTAAGACATTTTAGTAGACTATTCATGAAATTTTCCTACCTGCAGACACTCAGATATCTTACCAGACGACTCGTGAATTTTCCATAAGACTATCAGCCCACACTCCCCCTCTTAGTAGACTGACTACTCATGAGATTTTCCTAAGTCTATTTGAGAGAGAGTATCTAATGAACAGATGCAGGTAGGTCCTCATGTTTTGATCCAATTGTAATTAGCGGAAATTCTAACCTTCAAACAGGCAACTCGGGCATTTTTAATAATTTTGAAAGGGAGTTTCGGACATTTTAGAATGGATGAAGAAAATAAAACCTACAAGTATGATGAGCAATCAGAAAGTTAGGAAACTGTGTATATATTAGTGACCCAACTCTCATTACAAGAAACAGTTAACAAAAATGTTAAACGCTTTCAAGAGTGTAATCAGCCCATTTATTGCCTTATTACACGGCGAAATATCGTCGGCACTTTCTGTCAGCAAACGACAGCGAAAGTGACGTCACTTCAAAGTTTCACATGATTGGTTGAATTTCGTTTGCGAACGATATTTACGTCACTATCGACGACATTTTCTATCTGGTTAGAAAAAGTTGTAGATTATGAAACTTGCTTGACCGGTTCTAAGCGTAGAAACGGAAAATTGCTGACGGAAAGTGCAGACGATATTTTGCCGTGTGATAAGGCCTTAAGTGCTCGAAATCAAAATTTGATCTGAAATTTTATGCTTCAGAAAAAGAAACCCTTCTTTACATAATCAAACTGTTTAACTAAACAGTTATATATTTTATGTTTTACTGAATTAAACATTTTATATCCTGAGATGCTGAAACATATATTCTACAGCTTTTTACGTACAAGATGATAAAAATTAAAACATCCTTACTCTGAGCTCTCTATGCAGCGATCTATTCAGCTCAAGGGCTTGTTGAATAAATTATTCAATCCATGAAACAACATTCGTTGTCACATCTAATTTTTTATTAGAGGGCACATTCAAACATCTCACAGATAGAACAGAGCAAGAACAACTTTGCCCGAACCGGGACTTGAACCCAAGATACCCAGTTCAGGGGGAAGACACTCTACCCCTAAGTAAGGACCCTGGTAGATTTTACATCTGAAAGAAATGACACATATTGAGCAGGTTCCTCAGCATCGATATGATCCTTGTGATTGAATGTTTGATATATTCGAATAAAATGTACTACAAATGAATCTTTTTAGCATAATTTTAATATTACAGCGCCCTCTAATCGATATCTTTGGAACTTTTTTATTACACTTAATCCGTTTTTCCATGTCTTGAAAAGCCTGCTTAAAAATTATTTGGGACTCTTTAAGCTGTATTTTAGTTTAGTTTAGTTATATAAACTACCCTTTGTAAAGCAACACTAGGGCTGTTTTGGGACGGAGCTCGCCATTTTGAACCACGGTCAGATGACGAGGATGACACCAGAGCTGACATCCCTCATCATGATCACACATTATTGCGATTCAAAAACTAAGATTTAGTTTAGTTATATTAAAATCTCATTTAGAAACAATACTAGAGTTATTTTGGGACGTACCTCGTAATTGCAAACTACGTTGAGATGAAGAGGACGACATTTGAGCTGACATCACCTTTCTGAACTTTCATGCCATACCAGTGGAAAGGCATTTGGCCTGTCAAATTTAAAGTGCAAGAGACCCCTTTACACGCCTGTCCTTTGGTGGAATCGAGTCTCGAACCTAAAGCCCTTTGGTTCCGAAACCGAAACTTTACCACCAGGCCACTGAGGCCCTTTGTTTAAGTTGTGCAGAGAGTTCTTAGAATAGGATGCTTTAATTTTGACCATCTTGTATATAGTTCACTTCTTATTCTGTTTGGTGTGCATTTTAATTAATTTTCAGCCATCCATATCTATACTTATAATAAAGCTCAATGTGTGTGTGTGTTAGCGCTCTACAGGCCAGACCGTTGAACTTACCGTTGCTACCAAATTTGGTACTTGTAGACCTTGGAGGTTGGGAATGCGCACTTCTGAGCCCTTTTTTCGAATTTTTAATTAGAATTTGAATTAATTAAAAATTAAATGAAATTTCAATGTTTTTCCACTATAACCTCCGAAAATATTATTGTACAATCATGATTTTTACATCAATTTAAAGATTTAAAAAATAGCTTTCTAATGGTATCAGTATTTTAACATATAACTTAATCCTCTTTTTTTAACGAATTTTTAAAGAAATATTTTAAACATGTTTCTTAACAATATATTTCGGGCAGAACAATAAAATTCAATCTGCACGAGCACATCAAGGAGAAAAAATTAGGTTTTATTAGCGTGTTGCCATCATATAGAGGAAAATTCAAATTAAAAAAAATCAACTAATATTGCAAACTAAACCTTTAAAAAATGTAAATTTCAGCATGTGACTGGATAAAATAAAATAAAATAATTATAAGATGTGATAGTTTCTAAAAAAGGCATAGAAAAGGTTTCTATAATCGTTTGCAATATATAAATAAGTAATTCTACAAATCTTTATTTACGGTAAACCTGATTGAATTCAGACAGCATATGCATTCAAATCTGACCTAATGGCGAATTTGTAAAACATTAGTAATAGACATACATATTGTTTAATAACGTTAGCTTGGTCTAAATGAAGTAAATAATTATATTTTATGTAGCCTGAATCAAACAATGTATTGAAAAATAATGAGTGTTTTATTTATTTATACTTTGTTCATTATTTTTGTTACTTATTTTTATTAATATTTTAAATAAAATTTGCTTTATGAATCAATCTTTAAAATCAAACATTAAAACTGATTGATTTATAAAAATAAAAGAATATTATGATGAAAACATGTTCCTTTTGATATTTCCGTCCACCATCTTGAAGAAGATATAAATTTTTGACCCATCAATGCCTAATCCAAGGCTTATAATCAGATGAATATGTGTGAGTGTATAGGAATGAATGTGCACGTGTGCGAGTTAGGACCTGGTGTGTAAGTACACATCAGACCATATGATCTAGAGCTACCGCTCTTGATGTATACATATTTACTTTTCAGCATTAAAAAGTATACCTTGACGGAGTTTTATCGAAACTTTAATTATATAAAATTAAGCTAACATTTGGAATTTTTCTATGATAATTTCCGAAAATATTACACCACAAAACTGTTTTTTAAATCCTCTTACAAATGACTTTTTTTATTGGTAGCAATGTTTTTACCTATAAATTAAGTTTCTATTTTTAACGAATTTTTTTAAAAAAATACTATAACTGTATTTTCCAACAGTTAATTTCTAATAGAATAAAAGTAGAAATTGACCTACAAGAGCATATTAAGAGTGTACCAGTTAGTTTGCCATTACTTTGACAAAAACTAAAAATTAATGATTAAATTAACTCTTATTGCAAATTAACCCGAAGAAAATGTGATGTTCAGTACGTGTTGAAATGGTAGCGTAATGTTATGGAATAAACAATTATATGAAATTATTTTTAAAGTAGTATATGCGATATTTCCCAGATAATTCCACAACAACTGATTGCAAATCAGATAGATATATAGTACAATGAACAAAGGATCTTAAGGCTTCTATAATAGTACGAATTACGTGATTATCGGAGTTTGAAGTTTAAATATATTTTACTGATATGTTATAAAGAGAGAAAGGTACATAAGTATTTAATTGAACATTTTAGAATGCATTACTCATGGCTAGGCATGCAGCCGCCAAAGGCGGCTAGTTAGAAATAAGGAAACCGAAAACATTATGGAGAAAAAACAAACAAGTTAATAAGTTTCTTTCTTTCAAGCTGAATTGTTTTTATATTGTATTGAATAATCATTGAAATGAAATTTGAAATTCCTATTCTTTATTTCGCAATGATTCAAATGATTGTTTTTATTAAAGTTATTTCATTTCTGGTACATATTGTGATTCTTAGCTTCGCTTTTTTTACGCTTTCGTGCACATAGCGGTCATGAAACCTGCATCAGTCTTGGGAACGTCACTGAAGGGGAACCAAGTGCCTTCCTTTTTATCGAAGTAGACGGCCTCTGTGATCTGCGTCATCGTTTCTGTGGAAAATCCCCCCAAGACATAAATGTTTCCATCTGGAAAAGAAGATGCATTGTTTTAAAATAATTGATATTTATTCAAGGAAAAAAAATGAAATAAAACATTTACTTGGAAAGAAATTTTGTTAACATTTTTAACAATCCTGATCGATATGTGTGATATCAATACGAATCTGAAATGTTGATTTCAATCAGGATAAATTCAGTCACTTTCAATACTGTTTAACGATACGTCTTACTTTTGGATACTGATCGAATACCAAATCAAAATCCTAAGGGATTCGTGACACACTTGGCGATTTTGGAGACATAATAGATAATAGTGGAATCTTCAAGAATTTCGTTGATAGACCAACAAGAACCGATATTCCCTGCTAATGCCAGAGCCTTCCCTTCTGACTCTGAAAACTATAAAAGGTCGGCTGTCCATGCTGAAGACAATCGTAAAGAAAGCCATAGTGTGGTATAACTAGTCAAAGGCAAATAGTTATCAGTCCAGCGAAGGGCCAGAGTTGTGTGGAGATTAAGCTTTTGCTAAATTGAGCTAAGAGCCGAATCTTAATTTTATTGTAGAAGTAGCATCGAGTCTTGTGAAGAGTAGCAATTCGTGAAGTAGTAAGTTGGCAATTGGATACAGTTAAATTGAAGAGACAGTGAAGAATTGCAGACATTTAGAGAGACCAAAACGTGAAGCTATGCATATTCCCTCCTCCTGCTGAGTTCTGTCTGACTGTTCTGGAAATACCATTTTATAATATGTCTTACTGCTGGATGCTGATCGAATATCGAATCCTCGAGTCGTCAGGGATTCATAACACACTTGGCGACTATTTGGCGACTTTGGAGATATAACAGATAATACAGGAACCGTCAAGAATCTCGACGATAGACCGTCTGTGGAAACTTTAAAAATCTGGCAATCTATGCCAAAGACAATCGCAAAAATAGCTGCTTTGCAGTCTTACGAGTCAAAGGCAAATAGTTGTGTCCGTCAAGTGAGGGACCAGCGTTGTGTGGAGATCAAGCGTTTGCGGAATTGAGCTGTGAGCCGAATCATAATTTTATTATAGAAGCAGCGTCGAGTTCGAAAATTGAAGTTAAAGACAAATTTTGAAATGTCTTGAAATGTGACAACAAAATGAAAAAACACGTGACTCTGAATGATAGATGAGATTTTCCTTTTCCTGGAAAAGAAAATTGTTTTGGGAAGATGAAAGTTTGAACTACAAGCAATAACAATTTTTTTAAAAAAATCACCAATGTCGTCGATAACCAGTGTTTTTAACATAATCGGATGCCTTAAATCGAATAAACAGTGAAGAATTGTAGGCGTTTGGACAGACCATAAAATGTAGATACGCATATTCCTTCCTCCTGCTGTGTTCTGTCTGACTGCTTTGTGTTCTGTGGTTGTTATTATTACCAATCAGAATTTATGGACTTCAGTTTGCTGTAGTAGGTAGTTATGTATTGCATATCGCCTCAATTGTATATTTGAATCTTATTCTGCTAGTAGTTACTGATGAATTAGGCTGAACACAAGTGCAAGATATCTAATTCGTCTAAAGTCCTAATTTGGCTAGAATTTTCCTTATTACATATTTTAGATATTTCTTGAACCGTTTCTTCATCAATTATAAAATCTTAAGAAAACAAAATTCAACTCAATATCTAACTTGACAAAACATCCAATTGCTCTGTCATTTTTATTTGGAATTAATAAAGTGGATTCTCAGTTTCTGTTAAATTTTCATTTGATTACAAAGCGAGCAACTGAATTTGTTACAAAGACATCAGATTCCGATTAGTGTAAACCAAAAATTCCATTTGCATTCTTCTGCTAGAAGAAATCTAAACAATACTTCTAAAGTAGTTGGTATTAACAAATCATGACATATTTTTTGCTCAGCATTCTAAATGTTAACTTCTGGAACATAGTATTCTATTCTCATGTAATAAAATTCTATTCTCTTATGTAACAAATGAGCTAATACTAGATTGTTAGAAACTAACATTTTTACTAAACTATACCTTAAAAATTAGGCATACAATTATGTGTTGAGTTGAAACAAGACAATAAAAAGGAAGAATTTATTTCTTTGTACCAATTAAAATCATTATTTAACTGCTTTAATAGCGTATATAAAGAGTTAATGAACTCTTTGTATGCAATAATCATACAAAGAACCTGATAGATAAATATCTTTTAACAAAAGAATTCAAGCGATAAATTGTTGAGTTGTTTGACTGTAACTATAATAGCTGATGTATTATCAAATTTCAGAAGAGACTCTTTCAAAACTTAAAGCAGCCTTTTGATTAGTTTTTCTCAGAAAATAAACAGTTATTTTGAATAGTTTTTACTTGAATTAATTGCATCAAACCATGAATAGAAAAATTTGATTTAGTGACAAAGAATGTAAGATATTTTCTTTACGTTTTTACAAATTCCAACAGCTGATTTCCGGTGGGTTAAATATATTGTATAGGATAATGTATTGGAACGTTTAATGTATCGACAGAAAATCAAACTTCTATTAGAAATTATTGAAGGGATTTATTCATGCAATTTATAATTTAGAACATTTAGTAAGATTTTAAAGATTATTCAATAAAGATATCTAATAATGGTATTTATAATAGGAATTATTTTTTTAATTTGATGAAATTCTATTTATTTATAAACTAAATTTAATTTTAATAAAAATGTTTTGACATTATTTAAAAATTCCTTAAAATTAAAAACGATAGGTTTAATTTATTTTAAAAGAAGAAACAAATAATTTGAAAAAAAATTTAAAAGAAAGCAAAAATCATCCAATGTTTATGAAATTCTGAAAACGCCTCTCAATTATTTACTCTTGGATTTCATATACTCCTTTCCTCTAATAAAATTTAGATGTCATTTATGATTTTTTCAATCAATATTGAAGCATATTTTAAGCAAAATGTTCATTCATTCGTGTGCTATTTTTAGAATTAATCTGAGGAGTGCTCACAGTATCACCCAAATCCCCATTGTGAGATTAAAGAATATTTAAGGTATCCAACTACGTTCGAAGTAAAAATTTCGAAAAATTGGAATTTTCAAAAATTATTTATTGTTTTTAGATGTATTGTCAATTATAAATACTATAAATACAAAAAATTGAAAATGTAATAGATTTTGAGAAATAGGAAAATTTGTAGTCAATTCTAATGAAATTTAAACAAAATGGCTGACACTCTAAAGAAAATTCTAATCCAGCAATAGGGTTTTTCTTTGTACACAAGATATAGAATATAATGATCCAAAATCTAAGAAAAGCAAAGAATTTATGGGGAAAAATATACAGATTATACATTTTTTTCCATAAATTTACAACTTAAATTTCGTAAAAACACCTATAAATGAAAAAGTATTTTACCCACAATAAAACTTTAGGTTCATTTCATTAACAATATTATTTGAAACATTCGCTGAATTTTTTATGTAAATGCCTTTATCAGTTTTTGAGTTATTATGTTAAAGGAGAAGAAATTTTCTGAAAATTAAAATTTTGAGAAAATTGATGTCAAAGGCACATTTGAGCTGAAAAACATGCGGGCCATGGATGATAGGCAAGGCCTTCCTTTTCCTAAAAAAGATAATTTGTTTTGGAAAGAGAAAAAATTTAAACCACAAGAAATAATGGCAATAAAAAAAATTGCCACTGTGTTCTATCATCAATGTTTTTAATATAGTCGGATACCTTAAAAGGAATTACAACATAGAATTAAAACAAAAAGGTTTAACCAATGTGTTAATATTTGAGATCATTACCTGAAATACTTGCTACAGTATTGTGACACTTTAAAGGCATTGTTGAATCTTTCTTCCACTTCGTCTCTTTCTTGGAATCTAAGCGATACGTGTCTCCTTGGCTCTCTAAAATGTAAATCTCCCCTTTCTTCACACGTATTGCACCACCAATGCACACTAATTGTTCCCCTTCACACAAAAGTGTTGTAAAAGCCAATGGTTTCGGCAGTTTAAAACTTTTAAACCACCTGTTAAGGAAATGAATATTCATATAAATTTGCTCATCGTTCTGAATATTTAAAATATGAGATTTTAAATCAATTCATTTATCTCAAAGTAGTTGTTTTAATAAATATCCGGAGTTTCTCAAAGTCTGATTATTCTAAAATTATGAAACTATTTATTGTTCTAAAGTAATGCTATTCAGAACTTCCTAATACGGTCAGATTTGGTCGTAGAAGATAGACACGTTTTTATTCGTTTATTTAAAAGTAGGAGTGCCGAAATTATTTCAATGAATATGTGCCTTTAGCATTACATTTAGATATCGTAAATTCAAAATATAAGAATTCAAATTCCTATATTTAGAGTTTAGTTTTCGATTGAAAGAAATATAATATAATAATTTACATAATCTATATATCGTTGAAATACAATAAAGGACTAATTTTTATGATAAATCCGAAAAAAATTACATTGAATAATCCTTGGAGATCTGGCATAAATCCTCAAAAATT
>JAPMOQ010015762.1:404399-421965 GCA_026543055.1 Argiope trifasciata | reverse complement strand
AAACACACACACACACACACATACACACACACACATATATATATATATAAAGATTACAATGATGAACCGATTTTGCTTTCTGTGCAGATACTGTTACAAAATGTGTATTGAGTTTTAGAAAAAAGTGTTCTTTTACTTTTTTGTTTAATCACTTCGAATTCAATTTATTCTTCATATTTTACGAGTGCTGTCAAAGAAAACATACGCTATACAAAGAATAGAACAGGCCCAATTATTTTATAATAATAATATTTCTATGTAATAATAATATTTTGCATAAGGAAACATTAAGTTACCGAATTAATAAAATATGTAATTGAATATTTTAGAATCGGTAATCCCGGCTAATAAGTTTCCATAGGCGATTAGTTTAAAATAAAGCTTATTTAAGACAGAGGATAATGGGAACTGTGGCTAGTATACGTATTTCCGAAACTTATAATTAAAAGAGAATGGAACAACTTATAAAACCACAAGGTGAAAGAAATTATAAATTATATCCATTAGTAATATCCATAATTACAAATTCTTTCCACTCTTAAAACTCTGAGATGCATGATTTAATATAAATTCCATAAAATAAAAATAATAAAATATAAGACATTTATTAAAATAAAAGTCTATCCGATAAATTTTCTGATAAGAGATTGTTTAATCCAAAAAATTTGGAATATTTAACAGACAGGGGAAACATAATATTTTAAGATGAAATGAGAAATGAAGAATTATATTGTTGTTACTGATGGCACTTTACAAGCTTACGGATACATTCAACGATTTAAGCCGAAATGAGAGCCTCTTGTTTTTTCAGTAGTGCCAACTAGGTTCAAGAGTACGAATTAGCTATTTCACATTCGCTTGCACAACACTTTTTTGAAGTTAAGCATATTCACAAAACTCACAGATAGAATACAGAAGAACAACTATGCCCAAACTGGGACTAGAATTCGGGGCGCTTAGATCACAAGAAAGACTGGCTACCCCTATGCAAGAACGCTAGCATGTCTTATATAAATATGTATATAAGAATAGTGAAAAATTCGTTAAATCTTATGAACAACTTAATAATAGTATGAACGTTAAATAGAATAAACAACTTAAAAAATGTAATTACAATTAATTGTTGTCTAATTTTTCAAATCATTCGTAGATGTCACGTTTTGATTTAGAAATATTTTGCAGGGTTGATTTAATTAAGGGTTCCTAGAATGCTTGCTAAATTTTTTAACGTTTTTTTACGGAATCTTTATATTGAATTAATGTTTTTGAATAAATTAAATTTGGATTAGTATTTGACGCAAGAACATTATTTAAGTATCACATTTGAAGGTAGGAATATTATATAAGACAATTTAAGATTCAAGATGTATAATAGAATATATTTAATATCTTTCATCATGTGAAAAATGCTTTTTAGCCGTAATTTTATTTACGATTTTAAGGAACATTGGTACGTTTTATTTTATATATACATTTCTAAATTATCTCTTTTATTTCGATATGAGTAACAGATTAGACCAAGAAAGTGCTAGCGTAAACTTTCTAGTACATTTTCTAATAAATTTGTCCTTTCAGAGAATGACTTATGTAGCATTTGTATAAAATAGTTAAACATATTGAAATCTGGCTTGAATTTAGTGTCATTGTTCTCAAATTATTTGGCGGTTAATTCTTGGAATGCTTTAGTACTATCCCATCATCAAATTTATATTTTGGACATGGTTTTTCTCAAACGACTGAAACAGAGATTTAACATAAAACTGCGTTTATAGTCATGAAACTCATATCAGATGTGATACATTTGTAACGTTTTCGACGCATTTATTTCTGTAGAGACCGAATGACAGTCAACCTGTTATCAAAGTTGACTAAAAACTTTGACTCGTGTATGTCTATATACAGGGTGATCAGCGAATAAGCCCTGATTTCAAAATTAAATATCTCTACAAAAAATGACAGAATTATGCTGTAGCAATATTCTATTAGCAAAACTGTAAAAATAGTGTACAAAAGTTAGAAAATTTAGTTACAAAAATCTCTAACAGATGGCGCTCTGCGCTGAAAACTCTTTTTCTGAAAGGAGTCTTAAAAACAATAAAGTGATGGAGTCTTTTCAATTAAAATACAATCTTTTCAAAATGTTTACCGTTCGAAACAATGTGGTGGCTTAATCGAAAGATGAAATTTGACATCACGTCTTGCAATGTCTCCACGGAAATGGAATCACGTGCAACACCCATCAACGATTCAAGCTCATCTAGAGTGGCGGGATTGTTTCTATAGACAGTGTCTTTCAATGCTCCCCACAGAAAGAAGTCCCAAGGAGTCAGATTGGGAGTCATTTTTCCTTTTTGACATCACGCTGAAAACGAATATGGGCATTGTGATGAGAACACCATCTGTTAACGATTTTCATAACTAAATTTTCTAAACTTTTGTACAGCATTTTTTACATTTTCGCTAACAATCGTACAGTTTACCGCATCATTCTATCGATTTTTGTTGTAGAGATATTTAATTTTGAAATCAGAGCTTATTCACTGATCACCCTGTAAAAGGTGTTCAACTTGAGCATCAAATTTAATTTCCCTAGCTATCCTTGTTTGGTAGTTCTCGATTTAAATTATATCCGGACATTCAAACAGACAAACCTTTGAACATATTTTATTCAAAACTGGTACAAAAATTCAAATTTGGTGTACAAAAACCTATACCAAATTTCGACCGCTTAGCTCAAACCGTTTTGAAGTTATCTTTATCGCCCCCAGACAGGTGGGCAATATTCAAAAATGTATTTTTCGAAATCAGAAAGATCTAAAACGAAGGTGTTCGTCAAAATCATTTCAATTTTGAATTTTGTTTTACGACTTTTGTACTTTCACTGTACTAAGAACAAGAAAAATTGAAAAGATATTGCTAGGTAACTATGCCTGGAACATCTTTTTTCTATATATGCCTTATTACATGGAAACTTTTTTTATATTTTATCTATATATGCCCTGTTACATGGAAACCAAGCAATAAATATAGAATAGAAAATATGAACAAAGAAATTCCCAACTCACTTTCCTTTTTTTGCTTCGTAATACCAAACGGAGTCGACCAAAGAAATATTTTCTCCGACACTCGTGATGCCTCCAGCCACCCACAATGCATTTCTGTAGGTCACCGCCCCCATTGCCATTCTCGGTTCTGGTAGGGGCGTAAATTCCTCCCATTTATTTTTGGATGCATCATATTTCTCGATGGAAGATAATATTCTAAAAAAAAAGAATTTTTTTTTAGAGGAGAATGCATAAATCAATGTCCAGCATTCAAATTATATAGTTTTAATCTCTATATAAGGGACATTTTAAAATTAACCCAAAAGTTAAATTTACTGTCATTGGTGCACTAATAAATTGGACCCCCCTTACGGTATCCGACTACGCTCGAAGGAAATTTTTTTTTTAATTTTATTTTTTAAAAACAATTTAAAACTATAGCTTTTAGATTTACTGTCAGTTATGATGTTCAATTATTGTACTATTAATATAACAAAAGGATTCGAAAATATAATATATTTTAAAGAACGGGAAAATGTGTAGTAAATTTTAATGAAATTGAATCAAAACGGTTAACACTCTACACAAAACGGTAATGACGGAATCCTATTTTTCCTTGTATGCAAGTTATGGAATATAATTACGAATGAGATGAACTGAAATCTAAGAAAAAGTTTAAGATGCCAAACAGTAATAGGTACAAATCTAAACACCTCTAAATGAGAGAGTATTTCACCAACAACAAAAGTTTTGGTTCATTTCATTGCCCACATTATTTAAAATACATGCTGAATTTTTTATGTAAATATTTCTATTAGTTTTTAAGATATCCTGTTAACGGTGCACAATTTTCCTGAAAACTAAAACTTTGAGTAAATTAAAATTAAAGACAAATTTTAGCTGAAAAAATAGGCGACCCTGGGTAATAGTTCAACCCTTCTTTTTCCAAAAAAAGATAAACTCTTTTGAAAAGAGGTTAGTCTGAACTACCTGAAATAACAATAAGAATAAATATTCTCCAATGTGGCCGATAATTAGTGTTTTTAACTGAGTCGGAAACCTAAAAATCCTTTGAGAACTGATAAATTAGGGTTGGTAAAAGTGGAATGGCTCACGATAGAACAAAGTTTTATCATTGTTTAATAATATATTTAAAAAAAAAATAATGAATATCTGGCTACCATAGTTCAAAAATTTGAGAATTGGCTCCCTAGATCATGTGATATGACACTATTTGTGGGAAGTTAATTTTATCATTTTGTGGGGTTATTTGAAGTCAAATATGTATGCTAACAAGTCCACAAGCATACGTGCACTGAAGAAGGAGATTCAAAGCTGCAATCGACGAAATTCAGCCATTATTATGCTAAACGGTCATAGAAAATCTCGATAAGAGAGTCCGTGTGTACCTCAAGGTCTTAAAGGCTTTTAGAACTCTCTGTTATTTCACATAATGTTATCCTGTGTTTTAAAGTAAAAAAAGCTTAATTTTTTATTTAAATCTTGCTTTAACGACTTGTTCTATAGTGTAATGCTCCATTTCTATTAACCCTAAGTTTCCAGCTTTCAAATCTTGTTTTTATTAGTGTTGGCAAACACTTCACTGCCCAAGCAGTGGCAAATTAGAATCTTAATTTTGGGACATCCATTATAAAATAATAAACCTACATAATTGCGCCTTATAAGAAATCTGAATAGACTCCAGATATTAGTAATTCTGCCTTTTTTCTATAGGAAAGAATGATCATAATATAAATTCGAAAATGAAGCACATTTAAAGTCAAAAATATTCAATAAGGAAAAATGATTAATTAGTTTCTCTTCCACTACTTTTCTTAAAATTGAAGCTTAATATAATTTGTCCTAGCATTACCAAAAGCAGTGGATATATCTTTAATAGCTCTGTGATTAGACAGAGCAGAGGTTAAAAAAATAGTATTTATAAGAATCTGGCTCAATTATAATGAACCATGAAATGTATATAATTAAAAGAAGGCACCTACAGATTTTGGTTGATTTCAGACTGAATAATTGAGGGGTTAATATAAAGCCCCATGAAATTTACATGCAAAACAATAACTAAGTGAACATGAAATATTTTTTTAATCTGTTAGATATTGAATATTAATTCTACCAAATGTATTTGAATCATTGATGAAGTATTAAAAGTGGTTAGAAATTAAAAATAACAACATAGTTTATTTTTGGAATGTGAATAAGAAATATTAAAAAAATGAAAACATCCAGGAAACTTGTAATCAAACTTTGATAAAGTTAAGAGATATTTTACTTGCATTTCGAAGCGATGTCAATATCATTTTTGAGCGTTAATAATATTGGAAGTTATTGAGCAAATTAAATATTAATTCGATATTTATCACACACATATATAAGCACACACACACAAACATTTCTCTATCTATCTTTCTCTCCCACACAAACTAATAAGCAGACACTCATATATGCATGAACACACTCACATATAATCATTTTTATTAGTAGCACAAATGAAATTTACAGGAATAAAGGGAAGTTACTGCACCAATAAAGTCATAGAATATACAAATCGACTAACATAAAATTATGCACCAATGATAGTTCATGCATGTAGCTAGTGAATTATAAGTAGGGCAGTTAAAACACTCCAGAATGATGTTTAATAATTTGATGGAAACATTAAACTATGCTTAAATAAGAAATCATATTTAATCTAACTGAATTGGCTGAAGCTGATAGAATTTAATTAGCAATGAAACTGAAATTGAATTTAACTTGTATCTAAATTAAATTTAACCAGTTAATCACCTAACTGACCACCTTTCTGAGTTGTTGAAATTAAGTTACAGTATTATGCTTAAAATTAAATCAATGAATGTAATTTTTTATGTCTGATAGTTGAAACTTAAATTTAATAATAAGCTTAGTAATGAAATTTTTTAATTGAAAACTAAGAGTTGATAATCTATGTCCGATGTTTGTCTGCATGTCTCTTATGCCTTTCTAGACCGTTCATCCGATTGCGATGAAAGTTGGTGAGTTAATTCTTTACAACGACGGGTTGGTTATAGAAATAGTACTATTATCTATAATTTAATTAAAATAATTCGAATCTCAAACGTATATATTTACCAAGGATTATTCTCCAAATAATTCGTTGAAGAAATAATATATTCTGCAGAAATGCTAAATCCTAGTTACAGATTGATATTTTCTAGCTTTAGTACATAAATGTCATTCAAGTCATTCTCTGAGGTAATAACTTTATTAAAAACTATGCGAGAAAGCTTTATAAAGATCATTCCTGGAGATTTGAAATTTTAAATAAATTTCAGCGTTTTTCTCAGTAACTTGTAAAAATATTGTAATACAAATTATTTCGCACAATCATAACTCTCAAAAATTACCTTTTAAACAATATTAACGATTCTATAACATAAATATATTTTATATGCTTAATCAGTTTTAAAAGTAAATAGTTTAATCACATTTTCTAAAACTAAACTTGAGAATTCTGAACCAATATTAAACCAATTACGAAACGCAATAAATAATTTCTTTCATTACCATTCTGAACGAATACAAAAATGAATATTTATTTGTTCGTATATGATATACTGTCGTGCCTTTCAGGATAATTCAATAAAACATTTGCCAAATTATTGATTGATTACACTTAATATTATTTATTTCGGCCGCAACAAGGCGCCGGGTACCAGCTAGTAAATAATATAACCAGTGTTTCGAAGGAAAGTCAAATAATACTTCATCAATAAAATATTTCAATTTGAATTCTGGTTATAATTAAAATAAAAATCAATTTTTTTCTTCTTTATTTCCTCACAAATCTCAGAATTAGTTTTATTTTATCTTTGTACAAACAATAATTAAAAAAGTAAAATAACACTATAAAATTATCAATGTACATAATCCGACTAATCATTATATAGAATCAAAGTATCGTTCAAAAATTTATTTTACTTAAATAAAAATTAAAATAAAATTCAAAAATTATTTTTATTAATTCAAAATTTATTTTTATTATTGGTAAATTTTTTCTTTTTTATAACTTATTCTGAATCTTTACTTGCACAGAATTATTTTTGGGGGATTTTTTTCCACTCACAATCAATTTTCTCACAATGAAATAAAACATGGATGTTAAATATGTATGCAGGATCTTATCTGTTTAGCTCTCTTCATTTTGTAGTTATATCCAAAATACTGTTATAAAATATAATACTGTTAGTATTATATTTTGTTACATTCGAAAAGGGTATTTGTACATTATACCGGCGTAGGTTATAAATCGTCCATAATGATGCAAACAACGCCAAACGGCCGACAATGTACTGTCGCCAAAATGTCTCCTTGGCGAGATTTGCAGCTGTATGATGGAAGAGTCCCCCGAAAAGTTAGACTAGAGGACTTACTCTGAACAGATTTTTCTCAAAATTTGGGAGAAATCTTCATATTTGATGTAAAGAATGTGTACCAAATTTTAACCATGTAATGGTAAGCAGTTTGGAGTTTTTGTAATAGACAGACGGATAAGTGGACATTTTCAAAAAAAATGTATTTTTTGAGTTCAGAGAGGTTTGAAACGCGAATATTTGCCATAATCCTGAATTCAAATTTCTTTGAAGATGCATATACAGGTTGGTTGTAATTTCTCCCTTAAACAGCATCCTACAACGTAAATGGATGAACTGTTTGCACCTAAATTTGACGAAATGCACACTCGGAATTCCGAAAAAAAAAAATTCTAATATGTCCAGAAGAGGGTGCTTTTTGTCTTTCAATATAAAATATAAAATTTAACCCAATCAACGTCGAAAAAGGAACATACAAACAAAATTAACAATCCAGAACAAGAAATATGAGTAATAACATGTAAAACCGGGAAAGCAGTCAATTCTAGGAAAAAAATGTCGAAATTTGTATGGTTATAAAGAAAAACAACTGTATGGAAAATGCATTAGGATAAAAAAAAAATGTAGTCGTTGTCATGTTTTATATCGATGTTTCCGACTGTAATCATGACTGCATCTTGTTTCGATGTTGGATGACTTAAGGTAACCGACTACGTTCGAAAGAAAAATTTTAAATATTGAATTTTAAAATCTATTTAGAATTTTTAGATGTACTGTCAATTATAAGCACTATAAATACAAAAAAACATTTTATAATACAACATATTTCCAGAAATAGGAAAATTTGTTGTAAATTTTAATGGAATTTAAACAAAACGGTTAACACTCTACACAAAATGGTCAAGCAGCAATCCTATTTTTCTTCGTACACAAGTTATAGAATATAGTGATGAATGAAATGAACCATAATCTAAGAAAAATTTCGAGATTCAAAGAAGTTGTGGGTAGAAACATTCTTATATATACACTTTTTTGATATATTTACTGCTTAATTTTTTTAAAAGCGCCTATAAAAGAAAATTATGTCACCAGCAATAAAACCTTTGGTTCATTTCATTGCCCATATTATTTAAATTACGTTGAAATTTTTATGCAACTAATAACTCTATTAGTTTTTGGGATATCGGGTTAACGGTGGGGAATTTTTACAAAAATTTAAGCTTTGAGAAAAATGAAGGCAAATTTTAGCCAAAGAAAATGTTTTGCTTAAAATTCCGCCGTATGATAGGTCAGGCCTTCCTTTTCTTAGAAAAGATAAGCTGTTTTGAAAAGAGGACAGTCTGAACTATTAGAAATAATTGAAAAAAATTGCCAAGGTGATCGATAACCGGTGTTTTTAACGTAGTCCGATACCTGAAAGAACTAAATAACATTTCAAGTGCGAAATATCCCAACTGATCAGCTACGATCCACTTGAAATTTTGCAGGCGAATAAGGGTGGTCTCATGGAACACTTTCCACTACATCGTCCTGCATATATTTAACAATTGCACCTCTTGTGCAATTTCATCCTAACCAGTTCTTGTTTCTGCAAACTGGACTATTTTTTCCCCTCAAACAGCGTGCTATTATTTTTTTCCTTAGGTTGCTTATTTTTTCAAGTACTTCGAGACAAGTTGATCAGAATCTAGTCAATAAATGCTATTCTGTATTCCATATTGGGCGTTCATTTTGTTAAAATTAATGTTTTTTTTTCTTTGAAAAAAAACTCCCTCTGGCTGACTAAAATATTTTTTCACAAAATTCCTTAAGGGGGTCTCGTTTATAGTATATATACCAAATTTTGTTGTAATCTGTTAATCCATTTGCGTTGTAAAACGCTATTTATAGAGGAAGTTTAACTATAACCTCCCCACTCCAATTTAAGGAATTTAGAAATTTGTCAACTTTTAAATAATGTATTTTAAAGTATTCTAAAGCATTATTGTATGCATTTATTTATAGTATGCAAATTATTAGTTTATGCATTTATTTATTGTATATAAAGTATTATTGCATGTATTTATGCATTATGAATAATATTAAATTATTATTGTATGTTTTTACGCATTTATTTATAGTATGTAAAGTATTATTGCATGTATTTATGAATTTATTTATAGTATATAAGTATTATTATATGCATTTATGTATTTATTATTAGTATATAAAGCATTATTGTATGTATTTATGCATTCATTAATAGAATGCAAAGTATTATTGTATGTATTTAAGCATTTATCTATAAAATGTAAAGTATTATTGCATGTATTTAGCCATTTATTTATAGTATGTAGAATATAATCGCATGTATTTATACATTTATTTATAGTATGAAAAGTATTATGACATGTATTTATGCATTTATTTATAGTATATAAAGTATTATTGTATGTGTTTATGCCTTTATTCAGAGTATGTAAAGTATTATTGCATGTATTTATTTGGATTTAGAGCAGTAATAAAATTACATTACATTAGGTGAACGGATAAATTACTTCCATTCTATTTGAAAGTAGTTTTGAATATTTTTAAAGAACATGTAATGTTTTTCTGCTGCCAATATTGGCTAAAGAAACTTTAAGTGAAATTATTTGAAACAAATAAACACTCATTTCGAGGAAATGAAAATAGTGGCTAAGTGATAAAGGAAACTATTAAAATGATGGAAACGTATGAACAGAATTCAACCAGCTTTACTCACAGAAGAGTTAAAGAACAATTGTGATGGCGGGTCGAAAGCCACTGGGTCATACAAAGCCCAAATGAGTGGAGCTCTTGTGTGCGCCTTTCGTTGTGAATGAGCATCGTTCAGGTAAAAGGACGACTTTGCTCGAACACACATGACACAACCCTTTTTACGGGGTGGTCAAACTCATTCATACACCCACAAGTCAGAATTTAGATTAAAATCAGAGAATAACACATCCCTGATTCAGTACACCGCCAGAGGTATCATTTGTTATGGGAACTTGGAGAACTTTGCAGTCACGACCTATTGAACGTGCCGCAACTGTCATGAGCCAATATTTCGAACTCTGGCCGAGACAAGGACAGAACTCGCTACCTTTCCGTTACGAGACTGATGCTCTACCAATTAAGCTACTTCGACCCTCAGGAATATGCTACTTAAGTAATTAATACTAAGTACTTACTTCTAATAATATAATGATGAACAGTATTATAAAATCTGATTACTACTTCGTTAAGGTATCCGACTACATTAAAACCACGGGATATTGACCACTTTGGCAGAATATTTTTTATTATTATTTCTTATATTTCAGACTTTCTTCTTTCCAAAACAGTTTATCTTTCTTAGGAAAAGTAAGGCCTGGCCTATCATCCAAGGTCACATATTGCTTTCAGCTAAAATTTGTCTTTAACTTCTATTTTCTCAAAATATTAATTTTCTTCAAAGTTATCCACCGTTAACGTGATATCTCAAAACCTAATAGAGGTATTTACACATAAATTTCAGCGTGTGTTTTAAATAATACGAACAATGAGATGAACTCAAAGTTTTATGGTTGGTGAAATATCTTTTCATTTATAGATGTCTTTTAGAAAAAATAAGTTGCAATTTATGGAAAAAATGTGTATATACTTATATATTTCTCATAACTTCTTTGCATCCCAAAATGTTTCTTAGATTTTGGTTCATTTCATTCATCATTGTATTCTATAACAAGCGTGAAAAGAAAAATAGGATGACTGCATTACTATTTTGCGTAGAGTGTTAACCGTTTTGGTTAAATTTGATTAAAATTTACTACAAACTTTCCTATTTCTCAAAATATATAATTTTATTGATGGTATAATTGACAATACTAATTTATAAAAATTCTAAAAACCATAGTTTTAAATAGTTTTTGAAAATTCAAATTTATTTTTTTTTCTTTGGGCGTAGTCGGATATCTTAATAGTCCTCAATTTGATTCCTGCTAATTAATTTCCGACTTCTCGCGTTTAATACAATAACGATCGCAAATACATTAAATTCTCAAACAAGTGAACAAAGCTTTGCAAGCAATAAAATATTCCGATTAATGTCAAAACATTTAAAGAAACATTTTTTAATTAGCGACATCTCAATGAAATGGCAAGCGAAAAATTTAATTTTAACGATGAATAGCCCATTGTTTTCCAGTTTAAGCTTTTAATGTAAATAATTTCTTTTACGAAACAGATTTGTATAAGTGTTTCTCGCTTATAAATAGTGTATTATTCAGGGAAATCACCAACGAAATACTTCGTTTTGAAGAAAAACACCGTTAAATCATTCGAAAGTAATCATTTCTTAAAATGAGAGTTGTTTGAAAGTTGAGAGAGAGAAATGCGAATAGATTTCTCATTTAAAGATATTTTAACGTAAATTAATCTGACTTATTTTGATGTTATTTATTATTTTCGTTTAATACTTGTATTTATTATAACTTTCTCTCTACTATAACTAATAACTATTTCATTGTAGATTTCTTATATATATAACTGAACATCGTGAACGATATTAAATTAATATAGATGGATCAAATATAATCTCTATCATTAATAACACAGTATTTTAGCTATATATTCAATTTCTATATATATTAAAATGGAATTTCATTATTTGAGTTCTATAATCAAATATTTATGATTAGTTATTTGTTGATGACGTGAGGTTTACGTTTTTAAAATGAAAGAAAATATCTTTTACTGCGAATAAAAAAGAGCATTCAATAAATTAGAATTTTTTTGAATGCCTTTTTTTAAATTCTACCTCTATTTGAATTTCTGTTAGGTAAAATAATTCTAGGGGCGTGGTAGCCTGGTTGGTAGAGAGTCAGTCTCGCAACCGAAAAATAACGAGTTCTAGACTCGTCTCAGCCAAAGATCGCCGTATAGGTTATTGGCAGTTTTGGCACTTACAATTGATCGTGATTGCAAAGTCCTCCAAGTTTCCATAATGAATTGTACCTCTGAGAGTACTGAATCAGGGATGAGTCGGTGTCTGATTTGGATATAAATTTTTCCCTGCTGATGGATGAATGATTTCGACCACTCCCTAAAAAGGGTTGTGTCGTGTGTGTTCGAGCAAAGTCGCAAACGCAGTGTTCGTTAACAACGAAAGGCTCACACTCCTGCCTTCATTCGAAAGAACTTCGCTCATTCAGGCTTAGCATGACCAACTGGGATTAAACCCACCACCACAACCAAAATAATTTTAAATTAAGTGAATAAAATTTTAGTGTTTTTTTCATTTATTGATGCAATAATATCAGTGAATAAATAATATGTGGAAGGGAATTACAGTAATTTGATTTATGACTCATGTTTATCTATTTAATGAGAGCCCTTTAATGCCAGTGAATCCTATGTGAAAGAGTAGAGCAGACATTTAGTTTATCCTCTGTTGAAGTATATATGGCTCATGCTTTTCATCTTAATAATTAGAAATAATACGTGAATCCTATGCAGAAATGTATAGCAACACTTTTTATTATTGGTCATGTTCTTCCTTTTAATTAGAGCCCATGATGGTTGAAAATTCTATGTTAAGGAACAATACAGAAATTTAGTTTAAGGTTTACGTTTCTGAGTTTAGGATTTGTTATTCTGATGATGATTAGGCGTGTGCCCAAAAAGGCGTTACACCGGTGAAAAGCTTGCAATAACACTTAAAAAAATAGAATTTAAATAGCTATCAAAAGACTTAAACACGCTATTCAAACATAATTTTCCCATGCACGTGTACTAGATGCAAAACAAGTTAAAGGCAGCGCCTCAAAAAAACATTGAAAAAAAATAAAAGCAAAGAGAGAAAAAAAATAAAAGCAAAGGAAGACAGACAATAAATAAATAAAAGCATATAAATATAAATAAAAATAAATAAATAAAAATATAAAAATATAAATAAAAGAATAGTCCATTATCTGGAACAAAAGCCTACAGATACAGAGCTCTTTCTGCAATTTTTTAAACAGAATGTTGTCTATTTTTAGCAGTGCTTGAATTTCTCTGTGCAAACTTTGAAGAAAGGCAAATGATAAAGTCCATTTAAAGTCTGAAACTGGTGAAAAACATTTACACTAGAAATTTTTTTTTTATTACAAGGTAGAACCGAGAAAGAGTACTTTCGTTTTGCCAAAAAAGAAAATAATTGGAGCTATCCAGATAGGCGATAATTGGAAAATTCTGCTTCCGTTGTGATACAGGAAATTTAAAATATTTTGGGCTTCTAAAGACAGTTTATTATTTGACTCAATTTGAGAATGTTGTTGAGGTGCAGCAAAATATCTGAGATGATGAAGAATAGGGCAATGGAAAATGTAGTGGGGAATGTCGTCATAATCATTACCACATCTACAACTGCAGTTCCTCAAATTGAATCTTTTAAGTTAATGTGGGGAAGGTCCATGGTTTGTGATTAACTGGGCTAAATACTTATTATTAGGGATATGTTTTTATTTTAAGGTTCACGGATTTATGGTCCCAAAATAAAAATGCACATTTCCAGTGAATCCAATGGAAAAGATCATTGCAGAAAGTTTAATTGCTGCGCAGGTGTTCAAAAAAAAATTGCTCATTGCAGAATGGTTGATGTTTTTTTATTTTTATGAAGGCCCATTATCTTAGTAAATCCTATGTAAATGAGAATAAAATAAATTTTTCTTATGAATCTTATTTTTCATTTGAATGAAAATATATAATAATTTCCTTTGAAATCAAAGTGCTGTCTACAATCTAAAACATTGAAAATATTACTCCTCCTTTTCATCAAATAATAATGAAATATCAAAGTCCTTAATTGTTTTAGCGATTTTTCCTTTCAAGCCAACTGACTTTTGCAACTGCACATGCGTATGTCTTTGCTTACGTAATAAAATTCAAAATGTGATAACAGGTCAGATGAAATTAAATATATTGGTTTACTACTAAAATTGCAGATATGCGTTGAATTTTGGACAAAATATTCATAATATTTGATTTCAAATAAGCAATTTTGTTATCAATTATTAAGTCCAAGATACCACATTGTATTTCTTACGCCGACATAAGGAATGCAATGTGGAATCTTCATTATCATTAAAACATTCTTATTTTAATTTTCTCATTTCTTATTTATAAGAACATTTTTAGCGTAGGATAGGGATAACCTGGTTGGTAGGGCGTTGGACTCATATCCCTTAGGTTGCGAGTTCAAACAAACCAGCCGAAGATTCCCCTTTTGTGGTGGCGACTGACTCACGAATAAATCTGCCGTGGTCACAAAGTTCGCCATGTCGAGAGTAATATCACTGGAGATACTGGATCAAAGGTAATCGTTCTATGATTCAGGTCAAAATATTAATATGTGGATAAGTGAATGAAAATCCATGAATGAAGTCTACCCCGTAAAAAGGGTTGTGACGCTTGAGTGGCAAAGCCTTACTCTTGGCCCCAGATGGCACTGCTTAAAAAATAAAGATACGCACCTTTTCGACTTACATCGCTGCCTTGGTAATAGAGTGTTTGTCCAATGGCAAGTACCATAAGAAATAATAACATATTTTTAATGCAGACTGTACTATTAATGTGATAAATGATGATGATAATAAATCGCAAATGCTTGGCTCTTCTAAGTTTAGCGGTAGTGTAAAGCTTAACTTTTCTATTTGTTTTACAAATAGCACAGATATTAAACAGAATCCTCCTTTTTTATAATTCAAAATGGAAGAAATCATGCAATCAAATAATTTATAAAACATTAAAACGATATTAATTCTTGTCAACAATATATTCGATTCTCGGAAATTTGATTTAAAAAATGACTGATTTAAAAAACATTCAGAAAAATGTGCACGATTATTAAATTATTATCATTGGAAAGTTATTTCCTTAAATTTTCACACAGCATAAAATCACTGTTTTACAATAATATTTTCAGTAGCAGCCGAAAAGAAAAAAAAAAAAAAAAAAAAACAGAAAAAACAGGGAAAAAAACAGAAGAATAAAATGTCAAATGTCAGCTGAAATTTTAAGTAAATAAAAATTAATTAATGAATTAAACTAATTAATTAATTTAATTTGATCATTTATTTTTGTAAAATATTGTTCCTGTATTCTTATTTCGATATTCATTGACACATATGTGATAATTGGTAGTGGTAAATTTCTCTGTAAAATTTCAACAAAACTCATATTCACCCTCATTATTAATAAAGATGTAGTCTAAACTTGTTATTTAATATAGGGGTTATTCAAGAATATGCCGTGTAAGTTAAGACTATTTTAATTTTCAAATTTTTATTATACCCTGTTGGATAAATATTACTCATGGAAAAAAATGTTTGACACGATTAACAAAATTTAAGAAGCAAGCCTTGTAGGAACAAAGGCAACCCTAATTTCAAATTAAAAGCAATATGATATTTTTCAAGTCAGTCTATTTAATATTTAATACAAGGTATGATACTTTATTGTAAAAAACTTTTTTACTATATTATAAATTTTTCTTTACTGGATGCAGAAGATTATAATCAATTTTTCACCATCAATAAATTCTCCTTTTTCAACACATTCGTTGAAATTCTTTTCTGCATTGCAGTAAATTTAGAAAGTAGTTTAATTAAATTCAGCCTACACAGAACAGATCTTAGGAAAACAGATCGTCAATAATATCTGAGAAATACTTTTGAAGAAAATCTTTAATCTATTGAAGTAGACTAATAATGTGAATTATTGAAAAATAAGTGGGTGGAATTTCGTGAATTAAAATTGGCATGTAACATTGAAAAAAATAATGTTCATAAATTTTGTGAGAAACATTATTTAATCATAACATACATCTTCCCGATTCTTTTCATAAAATTGAAAAATTCATCAATAATTCACGCATGAATTCTTCTAAAAAGATAAAATTAACTGATATTCTTTTACAGTATCATCAAATTATTTTGTACTTTGAAGAAAAATATTTACGTCCTGAAAATACAGAAGAATATGTTTTACATTATTCATTCAGAATTTGAGAAAAATATGTCTGAAAACACATGTCTGAAAGACATCTAAAAACATATTTGATTTGAGTGGGCAAGTTACTTGCTGTCATATCCAATGAAAAATATTTGTTTACATAAAAGCTCAAAAATATACATTAACATGAGCATTATTTTATTTAAATAAAAGAAATATCATAATTTTAAATAATATATTTTTATATCATTTTAAATCCTTGGAGCATTGAAACTCGCAAGAATTTTATACACATTAAGCAAAAAAAAAAAATCTTCAAAGTTCAATAATAATTCTTCAAGATGATTTATACAAAATGCAATTTTCTAAACGATAAATCTTTGAAGATTAAACTTAAGTACGTTAGTTCTTTTATAACCCTTCACACGAAGAGTTTATTCAATCAAAACACATTTTTTGATTTTCATAAAAATAAAAACTGATGGAAACCACGTTTTCAGATGTTGTCATAAACTGATGGATATTTCTAAGCAAAATATCTCGCATTTGAAATTTTTTTATTTGTTTAAAATCCTCTTTTAAATCCATTTATATATTGTTTGCATTTCATTATTTTTAATGCCTTCAATTGAAACATTAAAAAAAAACATACCTTGAAAAAGCAAGTTGTTTAAAACATTTGTGGATGGAAATGTAACTGTTTTTTTTTAGGTTTTATATAATGTTAAGGCACCCGACTATGTTCGAAGAAAATTTTTTGAAAAAAGGATTTTTCTAAGGCTATTTAAAACTACTGTTTTTAGATGTATTCTCAATTATGATACAAAATGCTATAACAATATAAAAAATATTTTAAATACAGCAATACAATTATTTAAATACTAAATACAACAAATACCGCAAAATATTTACAATAATACGACAAAATTATTTAATGCAACAAAATATAACAAAATTATTAAAAAATATAATATATTTTGAGAAATAGGAAAATGTGTAGAAATTTTATTGAAATTTTAAAAAAAGGGTTCACATTCTACCTACAACTGTAACTCAGCAATCCTAATTTTCATTGTAAACACCTTATAGAATATAATGATGAAGGAAAGGAAAAAAGAGTAAGAAAAGTTTGGCGATGCAAAGAAGTTAGGGGTATATATATATATATATATATAT
>JAPMOQ010015762.1:353361-374062 GCA_026543055.1 Argiope trifasciata | reverse complement strand
TATAATGGTAGTTTTTAATGGTAACGCTGCCATTAAAGTTATGCTTATCGGATAAATCAGAATATGATTTATAGCATAGGCTGTAGACCGTTCAAAAAGTTCTTATATCTTATTCAATATATTCTTATTTTCACTGAGTTCAGTTCGTACACAGCATATATCAATGGCATGTTTATTCTAATCTTGAATATAATGGATCCAATCGATATGACATAAAAATAATAGTATACATGTAGCTTTATTTTTCCAAAACATTTTCACTAAAGAAAGGATATAAATATATTTCTTTCATAAAAGAAAATTTAATTCTGAAAGGTAGATTCGCATATTGAGGAACCATGGGGGGAAAATATATCCATGTTGTATATATATACATAAAATAAGAAATATTGGAGATAAGGTAGATGTTTATCTCAAAAAGATGTAGGAAACATTTTTCTATGTCAATGAAATATGAATACATCAGATTTTCAATATTTGAATGTCTTATCTGCATTACAAATAGACAGAAAAAACAATTTATAGACCCAGGAAATGTTAGGAGAGATATGACAGATCATTCATGAACATTCAATATAAAATAACAGTATTTTATATAACTGATGTTACCATCTTCAACAGATATTTTTAGTCTCAAATGAATCATTCTTTTCTTTAAATATATTTTATTTCTCTTCCATAAAAAAATATTTTTCATAAACCTGTCCTGCAAATAGATTTCCTGGTTGAATTCTGCAGAATTCTTTGTTGCCAGAAAAAATTGGATAAAGTCAGATCAGCATTTGATCCTTCTTTGAAAAATTGGAAAATGCTTTTTTTTTCAACGCTCCATTTTTTTAACACACCGATAGATATTCACCTTTAAGATTCTTCTTTCATTCTATAGCATCGAAATTATTGATTTTCCTTCATTTTCTATTTCACCCACCTTAGATAAATGAAGTTACTGAATGGTTCAGAATAGGAAATCAAAAGAATTTCCTCTTTATTCGCCACATTCATTTTTCTCAAAAAAAAAAAAAAAAAAAAATGATATCTATCAAAAACACCAACTTCGCCAGTGGGACTTGTTATTTACTACATTACTTCTAAGCCATTTTTGGAGCCCATATTTTCACATGTGGCTTTTTCCTGCTGACGCAATGCGAGTCATTTATCTATTTTGAAGTTAATTTTTTTAGTATGTGGGGAACAGAGTCTCGCAGACAAAGACCATCTTTTGAGTTTTTGGGGTGTAACTGTAGGTAGATGAATTATGCATTGTAGGTATAATTTAAAAAAGAATTAGAAGCATATGTTTAACTAAATCATTTATTTTTTTATGAAATGTACTGTACTATCTTAAAAACAGATTTAGTTTAGTTTAGTTATATTAACGTCCCATTTAAAGCAACACGAGGGCTATTTTGGGACGGACCTCGTAATTTTGAACGAATATCAGATGACGAGGACGACACCTGAACTGCCCCCCCCCTCTCCACACCACACCACACCAGTGGAAGGACGTTTGGCCCGATAGATTTAACGTGCAAGAAATCCCCTCACAAGACGGTCCTTCGGTGGAATCGAGTCTCGAACCTGAAACCCTCTGGTTCCGGTCCGAATCCGAGACCTTACCACCAGGCCACCGTTGCTCCTTAAAAACAGGGTAGAATAGAGCAGGACTGTGGGATATAACCCTTTGACTGTTTTGCCCGAGTACCATACGGGCATCGATTTATCGAATTTTGATAGTTGCAAGCAAATAATGTAAGCCATTCATAACGATTATAATTCAACATTAAAGTTACTTTGAATACGTAGATAAGTCAAATATGCAATGGATTTTCACTTGAGTCAAAATAAGAAAAAAATATTTTTTAAAATAGGTGTCATATTATTGGATAGTAAAGAAAATGAAACAAGTAAAAGGTTAAAGAGCCATTGCTGACTACACTGCGCCATACACAGGTTAGAATACAAAAAAAGGGTGTCTTTATGTCTGTAATATCTGTAAAATTAGAAGCTGATTAAAATATTACATGACAATGTCTGTTTAAAATATAAACGAAATGAAAAAATGGAAATAAGATGAAGCATTAAATAAGACGATATAAACTTATTGCTTTTAAAAATTTTAACAGATTTTTGTGGGGACGTTCCTCTACAAGCATTTGCGTATCCACGGTTGAAACATGAAAAAATCATAAACTATGAAGAATAAAATGATGGCATCCAATTAAAAGGTGAAGAAGTGTTAAAATTCTTTAGCATCTGCAGCAAAAAAAAAAAAAAAAAAAAAAAAACCCTATATTGCCTAATAATAATGTATGTGCTTCAAACAAGTGTGTCCGAAGTGGAGTCTAGACAATTTGATTTCTAGCTCACTCATTGGAAGAGCAGTTTATACTGTATTATGGATTTGATAAAATGCAATTTGTTACTATTTTTTTTTGATCACACGAGTCTGCCATATAGCATGAATACGACGTAGGTGGGTAACTGAAGTTGCTTAAACAAAATTAGCAAAATGATGAAATTTCACTAAAATTAAATACTTTTTGAAAGTGGGTCATAAGTTATTTTACCTAGGGTTGAAAATTGCCTGATTGAGTGAATTTGTTCAAAAAAACTAACTTCACCTCGATTAATATTTCGAGTTATATTGAGTGATAAATGTCTTTTTATTTTCTCCGATTTCCTGGCGTAGATGTAGCGTGTCTTCCCCATGGTCTGTGCGTCACGGGTTCGTGTCCCGGTTGTTCTATGTTCTATCTGTGTGATGTATGAATGTGCCCCCCCCCTGTATAAGAGAGCAGGCAAATGTGTATGTCATAGTCATATGAGCTTGAAGTCAGACTTTTGCCCTCTGGGTGCTCAGGGGTCTATATTTTTGGGATCTACTGCATCCCCTTTCTGTGGAAACACTGACACGACATCAACATCTTCAATGTCTTTTTATTCATATATGAACAGAAACGGAGTCTCAGAGGTAATCTCAGTCTACCTCTCAAGCAGGAGGTACTTCCTGTCATCGAAATGAAGGTAAATTTGAACAAGAATCTTTGGAAAAACCTACCGTAATCGTAAAAAGCCTCTTACATATCATGTGGTATCTCATATACGTATTCTTGGAACTCCCATCGAGAAGGATGGATTAATGAGGAGTGTGTCTAAAAATTAACTATTAACTAGGGTAAAAATTCATCTATTATGGGCAACACTTTTTTAAAAGTTTGAAATGGTTTTGAAATACGCAGTAATTGTCTAAGAATCTGTTTCAAAAACAATCCCAAATTATATTAATATTCAAAAATTGGGTGCATACATTAAAATTTTAATTCTTTAACGTCGTGTCGTGGACAACTATCCTTATTATTTATAACTCCAAACTTTCCTTGCACTCATTACCATTCGAGTATTAACTTAATAAAGATATTTTCATACTTTGAATCGACAAATTTAAAAAAAAAATACTTTCATACATTTAAGACATAATAATCGATGGGAGAATCCAGAACTCCCAAATTTTCGTGTATGTTCCAAGATGGAGAGAACCTACCACCGTGCAGGAAGCTTCTCATTCTCATTTCGAGGTGCACCTTGGAGGAATACAAATATTATCATATCCAACAAAGTCATAGAAATGCACAAACATGTATTGATATTATGGTATCGTTTGACATAGAATCGTACAAATACAGCCATATATTTTCAAAATCTTTTTTTCCTGTACTATGTTCTTAAGTTTTTCTTTGTCAATTCAGTAACTTGATAAGCACATTGTATTGGTTTCGAGAATTTCATGCAAATAAAGGTTTCTGCTAGAAATTTAAAATTTTCATTGTATTCAATCGCTTATAAATACGAAATGTTATATTTTTCCAAAAAAATTATTCATATATCCAAATACATATATGAAAAGATTGGAAAATGTCATATTTTATTCACGAGGCAACATTTTCTTTTTCTAATCTAAACAGTTTTGCTCAAATGTCTTATGCATAAATTGATGCTTCTAATGTCCTCATTGAACAGTTTATAAATATCTAGTTATTATAGAATTATTTTAATTAGAAGCATATTAATTTTATAAAATATAATCTTTCCTTTGCTTTGTTCATGATTCAATCTAATAATATCAGTTGCTATTATGAAAGTAACTGCCCCATTATCTATTGAAACTACATTATCATTTTTAGTTCTACACACTCTCTTTTTTATGCACATTACTTAAATATAAAAAAGAAAATATTCTCTTTCGTTTTCAACAATGGAAACGAAACAGACAAAGAAAACCAGAAAGCAGTGGAAATTTCCTTTTTATAATACAATCTCTTCATTAAAATGAAACAAAAACATTCTCAAACTATTTTATGAACCAATAATAAAGATATAAATTTCCTTTTAACAATGTACTTTATTATTGAAAATTAAGCAGTTTATATATTCATGAATAAATGCTGAAATTTTAGAAAACAGTTAACGACAATGAAATAGGTATTAGTAAAAATAGAAAATTTTATGTGCAAATATTATTTCTATGCATTATATTGCTTGTAGTTTCTTGTGAATATATAATTTAATAATTAATGAAATAGATTTTAAAAAAAATTTAATTAATTAAATTATCTTTTATAAATAAAATTATTTTAATGAAACAAATTAATTGCATTTTATTAATTAAACAAATAAGACTAAGAAAAATCGCACAATGCAAATTACAAATTGCCGAATTTGCAATAAATGAAAAGGTTCGTCTTTCTATATTAAATAATATATATTTAATTTACTTTCTATATTATTTACTATTACTTACTATTACTTAGAGATTATTTAAAGATTCTATACACATCGAGTCATGGACGCACACATTCCTTCGTTTTATTATTAGAAATTAGCCGAATGTTTGAAATTTTTAGATAAATAAATGATATCAAATACAAGATGTCAGTAAAAATATTTATAATCAAGTAATTATATTATAAATCAATGGGTAGCGATCAAGTTATAAAATATTACAATGATTCTTTTCTGCTATAAAATAGTAAATATAGTCCGAACAAATCCAACCCGAGTGCTTTATAACAATATTCATTGGTATCAATTCTTACAAAAAATGGTGGAGTAAAATCCTAATTTGATAAAACATAATATTCTAATCATAAAATAAAACTCAAATACAACTGAATTAAAATATTAAAGAATAAAAATTAGTCTCTAAAATTTAATAAGGAAAAATTCACCATTTCTTATTTAAATTGTAATAAGTCTTTTGTCTGTAATGAAGACCTCTGATTGGCGAACACAAAAGAAAAAAAAAACCACACTTACAAGAAATTTTCTTTAGAAAGTTCAAGTGGAAAAGACGTATATAAAAGAAATTTCAATTTTCAATAAAAGGATTGAAAAGAACAAGAAAAATTTGCAATTATTTTGGAGTTATTTTTTTACATTGACTTCCGGAACTTATGAGAAAGTTTAAAGTCGAATTATTCATTATTTGAGATAATCTAATTAGTTCTGGAACAAATTTGAAATTTTTATTTTAATGATCACAATATTTTTATTCTTTTTAAACTGTCTGCTACTCATGGAATAGGAAGTTCACAATATTAAATTTAAAATAATTTTAGGATGTCTTAAAAAAAGACAGAAAATTGTATCAAAAATAAGCAAAAATATCAGGTATAAACCTAATTTTTATCACATTTCACTAATTATAGAATTATAAATTATCAGTTGTACCTAAGGTTTAAGTTTTTAAAGCATATATAATAGAGAAATGAAATAAAAAATTAGATATAAACGTAATTTTTATCACATTTCTCTAATTATGGAATTATAAATTATTGTTGGACCCAGTTGTACCTAAGGGTTAAGTTTTTAAAGCAGAAATATAATGGAGAAATGAACTAAAAAATCAGATATAAATCTAATTTTTATCACATTTTACTAATTATGGAATTATAAATTATCAGTAGGACCTAAGGGTTAAGTTTTTAAAGCATATATAATGGAGAAAAGAACTAAAAAATCAGATATAAACCTAATTTTTATCACATTTCACTAATTATGGAATTATAAATTATCAGTTGGACCTAAGGGTTAAGTTTTTAAAGCATATATAATGGAGAAATGAACTAAAAAATCAGATATAAATCTAATTTTTATCACATTTCACTAATTATGGAATTATAAATTATCAGTTGGACCTAAGGGTTAAGTTTTTAAAGCATATATAATGGAGAAAAGAACTAAAAAATCAGATATAAACCTAATTTTTATCACATTTTACTGATTATGGAATTATAAAGTGTCAGTTGGATCTAAGGGTTAAGTTTTGAAAAGTATATATAATGGAGAAATAATATTGATGATAGAAGTATTTTCTAAAAAAATCTAAATGATCCATTTATAGTATGTGATTCAAAACCTTCTGCTTGAGTTTTCATTATCATTACTGTTTACGTACGATTATTCAAATTAGAAATGGTTGAGATTTTAAAAAAATATCTTAAGAAATTTCTAAACATGGCAAGTCCAATAGTTGAAGAAAAAATATTGGAAATGCACAGATTCATCAACTTGATATAGATGTTGTCATCAAATAATATTCGAAAAATCGGCTTTAAATTTGTAAAAGAAATTAAGATGATTAAGCGTTCCTGTTTAACAATTTGAAAATAAAAATAAAATGTTCCTAAGCAATAAAATCAATGAAAGAGGAAACACAAAGAATAAAATTTCTAAAAGTTATTAATGAAGGATTATGATTTATTTTATAAACCATCTTTAATTCTTTAAAATGTGTAATTGGGTGAATAAAAATCGTGTAATCCTATTAATAACATTTAAAAATCCAAAATGTATTCGTAATTTTTTTAATTTTTTTATTTGGATCAAAATTTAAAATCCCATGTTTCTATTTAATAATAAGTCATATAAAATTCACCATGAATTTCTACATGGTGACTTCAAAAAGATAATTGTGCTTAGAATTTTTGAATTAAAATAGTTTCTAAATTATCTTTGACCATTAATTATAATAGATTCACATTTTCATTATTAATTGATAATACAATTTTTCATTAATTCCATAGAAACTTTCAGAGACAATATTACTAATTTTTATATTAAAATGAGCTTAAGAATGTATTTAATTTTTTATTAAATAATGCTTTATTATTTTCTAGCTGCAAAGTTTTTTTTTTTGTGTGTGTGTGTGTTTGATTTTAACTAAATTTCTTACTCAAAAAGCTCATAGTTTCTTGATGAAATCATTGTTAATGATTAAATTGTGGAATAAATTAAAGACAAATTTGTTAAATAGATAAATGTCTGCTCTATTCCTTCTGCATGTGATCCATTCTGAGGTAATCAAATACCAAGACATCATGTCTGGTTCGCCTACTTTTCCAATTTCAGTAATATTATTCAAGATTTTTTTATTAATCAAGCATATCACTGAGAAATTAAACATTGTTTTTCATTTTTAATAACCATAGTTTAATAACCAACATTTTCCCCAATAACTAACTATCCATAACCTTATAGTGCTATTCAAAATGTAAATAACAGATTTATTGCCTTTCAAAATTTCTCATTACTATAATTTTATTTTTATTTCAATTACAAACTCAAATATGTAACAAAGAATTAGTCTTCTTTAGTTTTCAAAATTGAACAAAAATCTAGTGATCAATTTTGTGAAACAAGGAAAGCGTTACGAATTTTATCGTAACAATATAATCTATTGTTGAAAATTAGACAAACAATTATTTTTAAAGATTGTCCAAATACAAAAAAGAAAAAAAAAAATTATATCATGAAAAAGATAATTTTCTTGGACTTGAAGTTGATGTAAACATAATTTTGTGATGTGATATTTCCGTAATGTATCGTGAGAAAAACAAAAAAAAAATGTCTCTCGTTGAAATTTTAAAGTTGGAACTCTAGTTAAAACTTTAAAAAAATTAAGATAGGATTCTCTAAGTTGCAGAATTCTTGTCTATTAACAATGTGATAAATATGGTAACTCAAGGTCAAGTATTAGACATTTTGATAATCAGCATGAAAAAATTCTTATCATAATTGGATTATATATATATATATCAATGTTTTAAAAAAAAACTATTTAAAACTATGATTTTTAGATATATTGTCAGTTATAATACAAAATACTGTAAATACAACAAAATCATTATCTGGAAATATAGTATATTTTGAGAAATTTGTAGTAAATTTTAATGAAATTTAATCAAAACTATTAACAGTTTACACCAGGGGGGCGTGAGCACACTAATGGGGGACGCGAGTATGTCCAAGAGAAACTGTTATTTAAAAAAATTGATTAAGTGACAGAAAGGAAAGAACACACGCATTCATAACAAAATACATTTTGACATATTTAATAATTAACTTATTAAATTAAAACAACTTACTAATATAAAACACAAATTTACTAATTATTAGTGACATAATTGGGCCTGTTTTGCAGAGCAAAGTTTTTCGAAGAAGGGTTTAATATTAGAAATAGACACTCTCAGTTCTTTTTTTATATTTAGCTGAGATCTATATTTTGTCTTCATAGAAGCCACCGCAGAAAATCCAGTTTCAAAAGGTAAGATGTTTAAAATGGTAGTACAATACAAAATGCCCTTGTTTTTAGTGCAGAAAACTCATCATCCACTCCTGCCCAAAATTCAAAGAGTGATTTATTACTAAATTGTCTTTTGGTTTTGCCACTTGCCGTGAAGTCTATGAAGTTTTTTTCCTCTTCAATTGAGAGTCCTTCGGGAGTATTTTGAAATGGATCCCTCAGCCACTTGTAACTTGATATCAGTTTATAGTCAGCAAGAAAATACTTTTTAAAATTCTTTGCTAGCATTGCTAAATGATTTTCAATGGTTGCAAAAACAACTTTCACATGTTGTTCTTCTGACTTGTAAGTTTTATTACAATCATTCAAATTTGCAAACATTGTTAAGTTTTCTTGCTTTAAATTTCTGATCCACAATTCCAATTTCCTGCAAAAAGCATTAACTTTATCACTCGTATCCAATATATGTGTATTTGCTCCTTGCAGTTGAAGATACAAGTTATTTAATTTCTCGACTATGTTGACCATATAGTTCACAAATAAACTATCGCGAAAATTCTCAGCTTCCGGTCTGTTTTCCTCTTCTAGAAAAACGGCGATTTCTTCTCGTAATTCACAAACACGTTGCAAAAATTCCTCTCGTGATAACCATCTTGCCTCGCAATAAAATAGTAACGCTGAATGTACTGCACCCATGTCTTTACAAATTGTGGAAAAGATTCTTGAGTTGGATTAGACGAGGCGCTTAGCCCGGCAGGGGTTTATCCCTGAAGATGGTAAATAGGGTGAAGCCTAGCGGTCGATAGAATGCCGTGATCGTCTGCGAAAATTTCAGATTGCAGCTGGTTAAATAGTATTGAGGAGCTGGGTGGGTGCGTGAGGTGGCGAGTGTTAGGACTCGATCTGATTGGTTGTTGTCAGGGTGAGGGTGAGGGGTTATGCCGTCAAGGACTACTTTGAGTTTAGCATGGGTTTATTTCGTCTACGTTGTATTAAGTGCATAAAAAATAATAGTTATGATACATTTAAAGGGGGAGTTAGCTATTTGTAGAGCAAAATATTACGTGGTCTTTTGGTTTTAGTATCTGGGGCGTATTTGGGAATATTAGCTATTGTGGTGTTATCTATTGTTTCTAAGTTGTTAAAGGATTTTTCTGCTAGTTTGGCTATGAATTTTTTGAAGGGGGGTGTAATCTAAACATTTATACATGTTGATGTTAGGCATAAAATATTTCATATTGCAGAATTGACATATTAAGTTATTTTATTGTATTTCTAGTAGTCTCAGGTTGGTCCTGGCTGCATAACCCCACACAGTTAGCACTGGACACAAATAGGCGGTGTAAATAAGTATTTTGTTTTGCCTACTCATTTTGGAGTTTCAAGAAATTAAGGGAAAGAATTTACGTGTTAGGTCTCGAAACTTTTTAATAGTATAATTAAAGTGGGGTTTCCAAGTTAGCTTACTGTCCAATATGACTGCTAAATATTTGCATTCCTTAGACCACGGGATGGGCTGATTTTTAATTATGAGAGGGGGGTATTTTTTAATAAGTTTATTTTTACTAAAGAGAATTGCTTCCGTTTTGCTGGCGTTAATTTCTATTTTCCAAGTAATGAACCATTCCTCAAGAGATTTAAGGTGTCTGTTAAGAGCTATGGCGATGAAATTTGGATTTTTGTTTCTTGCTAGTATTGCGGTGTCGTCCGCGTACAAACACAGAATGTTAAATTGTTTGGGCATATCATTAATATAGAGAGAAAAAAGAATTGGCCCCAGCTTAGATCCTTACGGGACACCTGCATTGACAGGTTTGAGTTCCGAGTATACCTGATTTAATTTGATTTTAAAGGATCTACAGCTGAGGTAGGAAATTATAATTTTGATTAGGTATGGAGGAATATTGTAGTTAATAAGATTGTAAATAAGGGCGTCGAGCCAAACTCGGTCAAAAGCTTTCTGAATGTCGAGGAAAACAGCAGCAGTTTTTTGATTATTTTGGAATCCTTCTTCGATGCATTCAACTACACGGAGGAGGAAAAGATTCTTGATTTCAGGAGTCACCTTTTTATACAATTTTCTAAGGTTACAACTGTAGTTAACACAATATTCAAACAAGGACTCTTTTCTTTGAATGCCAAAGCTTTTCTGTGGATCAAACAATGTGTCCAGATGCACTGTGGCGATTTTTGTTTCACAAGTGATTGAATACTTTGGAATCTTCAAGGCATAGAAAAGGCACCATCGGTACATATTCCGACGCAATTTTTCCATTCTATGTTTGCCTTGTTCATAAAATCATTTAAGATAGCAAATAATGCGAGTGCTGTTGCTTTGAGTGCTATTGATTTGCAGAAAAGCAATTCTTCTACTACTGTCAAATCATCACAAAATCTAACATAGTCAATGAAATGAGCATCGTTATTACAATCTGTTGCCTCATCTAGTTGTATTGAAAACAATTTGTCGCGTATCTTCGACAAAAGCTGACACTCTACATCTTCAGCTACATCAGCAATTCGATGGGCAACATTATTATTTGAAAGAGGTATAGACTGCAATTGTTTTGTAAAATTATCTCCAAACATAATTTCTACAATCTCAATTGTGGCTGGCAAATTAAGCTCTTCACCAATGGTGTGAGGCTTTTTACACCTGGCTATTTTATATGAAACTTTGTAAGGGGCAATTAAAGATTTTTCATTTACAGACAAAGTTTTTTTAAGCAATTATTTTTTTTTTCATATGATTTTAATTTTAATACGAAGAATTCTCTGGGTTTGTTTACGTACTCACTATGACGCGTTTCCAAGTGTCGTTTAAGCTTGTTAGGTTTCATGCTGTCTGCCGCCAACATTTTTGAGCAAATGATACACAGGGGCCTTTCTTCTTCATTTACTTCAGTACTAGTGAACCCAAAATTTAAGTATTCTTGAGAATAATTTTTGATTTTATTTTTGGAACCACGCTCTTCTGTGTACTTGTTGATGCTTCTCTATCGTCTAATGCTCGCTTACACCCGCTTAAAAATTTATCCATGCTTCTTAATAAGTCTGCTGCCATGAATATTTAATACGGTGAATTGTAATTACACGAAAATGTATATAACATACACATTCAGAATAGATTCAATAGCGATAGAAGGATCGACTCGAATGAGATTGTCTGGAATTGAAATTGGAGTAATAGAACTTTGTCTTTCTCCCTTTGAGAAAACGTTTGTTCACACCTGCGCACGCTCCTAACTTAACTTTTAAGCTGACCAGACAAATTCCAGACAAATCAAAACCTTCCGAAATCGTGAGAATTTCCGACATGGTGGGACGCAAGAGCAATAAAAAGGCATAGGATTCTTGTTTTTTCAATGCTGAGGATCGGTGTAGCAAAATGTCAGTAAATTTCTGTTTTCTTGGTAATTTTTAAAGTTTAAAATTAAGGTTTTAGTGTAAGTTTAGCGCCAAAATACTCATAATACATTATTATTGTATACATTTTATTGTAGGCGGTGGGGTGGGAAGGGGCGCGATGAAAATTATGATTGAAAATTAGGCCGTGAATACTAAAAGGTTGAGAAACATTGGTTTACACAAAATGGTAATGCAGCAATCCAATTTTTCTTTGTTCACAAGTTATAGGATATAATGATGAATGAAATTAACCAAAATCTAAGAAAAAAGTTTGAGATGCAAAGAAACTATATGTATCTATGTTTTTTTTTCCATTAATTTAAAACTTACTTTTTTTAAAAAACACCTAGAAATGAAAAAAACATTTCACCGACAATAAAACTTTTGGTCCATTTCATTGCACATATGCTTTAAAACACACAATGGTATTTTATATGAACGTATCTCTAATATTTTTTAACGTATCGTGTAAACAAAATGAAAGTTTAAGAAAATTGTAGACAGATTTTGGTTGAAAAATATACGACCCTGCAGGATAGGTTAGGCCTTCATTTCTTTAAAGAAGAAAAACCTTTTTTGAAAGAGGAAAATCTGAACTACAGGAAATAATAATAATAATAAAAAATGCGCCAATGTAGTCAATAATCAATATTTTTAACATAGTCGGATACCTTAAATTCTTTTAAAAATGTGATAAGATATTTTAGACCATGTAATGTACCATTAAAAATATAAGTTAGTTTAACTCAATTTCTCAAGTGGTTTAATCCACTTTAAAAGCTCTAATGATAATTATCAATTTATTTAAGTAGTATCCAGTGATTGGCAAGTTGATAATGTATACTCTGTCATAGGTCAGGTCATATATTTTGTGTCATATAACATGTGTATCCAAGCTAATAAATTTGGGAAGTAATTAAAAACTAATTGAGCGTTATTTGAAATTTACATTTGAAAAAGAATTATGACGTCAAGTGGGGCTAAATTAAGGCATCATAAATATCCGAGGCAATCGACTGAAAAACACCTTGCAAGTACAGCTGGTAATTCTAAAAATACAGAATTCTTTTTGATGGTAATTAATTATAACGGGTTTCTAATTTTAACTGCATGGCTAAGCAGTTGAATGATGGATATTTCATTCAAAAAAGTTTGCAGCAATAAATTTCTTTTCAGTTAAGTTTTAAATAAATAAATCAGGTTTTATTTGTATGCAAAATAACAAGACTTTCGTTTATAATACTCTGAAGTTTAACTTTGAAAATTTAAATACTAAAACTTTATTAATTACTAATTATATCAAATGTAGTTAAAGTAAATGAACATATTATAGTTTTCTTTGTGGTGAAGTTTATTTTCATAAGATGTTTTTCTGTTTCTGACATTAACCCATTTATGCCTACTGTTCCATTTTTGGAACATCTCTCAAATAAAAGTTATTTTTATTATATTTTTGTTACCTAACATATAGAAATTTCAAGCAAAAATTCCAATTTTTTAACCTTAGGCATAAATGGGTTAATAAGAAATTCCCTTCTTAGTATATTATTAAATACATTACTTAAAGCACGTAATGTGTGGCAAATATAGAAAATTGATGCAAAGAATATTTGATTTTTCTTGGAAAATTCAGTCATATTTAAATAGGCAAGAAAGGCTAGCGCATCAAATCTGGAAACATTTTATACTTGTGGACGAAAATTATTTATGAACATTTTTCAAAAACACAACTATCAATAAGTTTTTGGAGAATTTTCCTGATTATTATTTAATAACCAAAAAAAAAATAAATTATAAGCCTTTTTCAAAAACACAACTATCAATACATTTTTGGAGATTTTTTTTATTATTCCTTAAAAACCAAAAAACAATAACTTAAAACCAAAACATTATTTACAAACATTTTTCAAAAACACAAATATCAATACATTTTTGGAGTATTTTTCTGATTATTATTCAAACCCAAAGAACTATAATTGAAAATTATTCCTAAACAGTTTGATTTTTGATTCTGTTTTTTGAAGTTTAAGACGATATTGTTATTGGATTGTACTTGATAATTATACTTCAAACATTCGTATCTGATATAGACTGGAAAACTTTAGATTTATTAGAATTTTAGAATTAGAATTTTAGACTTTTTCCCAACTTCCAACCAGCTTTCTTTCTTTCGCCACAGAATATCCACGAACTTAGGACATCTAGGATTGCCTGTTGTTTAAAATTATATGTGGAAATATTTATTAAGGTATCCGACTGGGTTCGAAGAAAAAATTTGAAAAGTTGAATTCTTAAAAAACTTTTATGTTTTTTTTTATAATTATATTTTTAATAATAAACACTATAAATACAAAAAACAATTATTTGAAAATATTATATATTTTGAGAAATGAGAAAATTTGTATAAAATTTTAATGAAATTAAAATAAACCGGTTGAAACTGTACATAAAATTTCTAACGCAAAAATCGTATTTTTCGTAGTATACAAGTTATAGAGTATTATGATGAATGAAATGAACCAAAATCTAAAAAAATATTTTGAGATGCAAAGAAGTTATGAGGGAAAATATGCTCATATATGCATTTTTTTTTCCTAAATTCACAACTTAATGTTTCTAAAAACACCTATAAATAAAAAATTATGCCACCAACAATCAAACTTTTGCCCCATTTCCTTACCTTTATTATTTAAAACACATGCTAAAATTTTAATGTAAATATCTCTATTAATTTTTGAGATATCATTTTAACGATGAATAATCGTTATGAAAATTAAAGTTTTGAGAAATTTGAAATAAAATGCAAATTTTAGCTGAAAAAATGAGTGACCCTGGATGATAGGTTAGGCCCCCTTTTTCCTAGTAAAAACAAAGTGTGTGGTTGATAATCAGCGTTTTTAACGCTGTCGGATACCTTAAGTTTATCTGAGTATTTCCTGTTTTTATACTCTTAAGTTCATAGTCCGCAAGCTATAGAATATAATGATGAATGAAATGAACCAAACTCTAAAAAAAGGTTGATGCTAAGAAGTTAAGTTTAAAAATATGCTTATACATACAATTTGTCCATTAATTTTTCATTTAATTTTTCTAAAAATACTTATAAATGAAAAAGCATTTCACTTGCAATAAAACTTTCGGTTCACTTCATTGCCCATATTATTTAAAACACACACTGAAATTTTAATGTAATATACTCTGTTAGTTTTGGGGTTATATTACGGTGGAGATTATAAGTTCATTAAAGTTGTAAAAATTGAAGCTAAAAAATTTTAAGTTGAAAATTATATAACCCTGGAAGATAGGTCAGGCCTTCCTTTTCTTAGAAAAGATAAACTGTTTTGGATCGAGAAAAGTTTGAACAACAAAAAATAATAGGAATTTTTAAAGAAATCGCCATTGTGATCAATAACCAGTGTTTATTACGTAGTCGGATACATTAAAAGAACCCCAATGCAATTTTTATATATATTTAAAAAAGGGGCTTAAGTACTTAGAAATGGATTGTACCGTTGCCGGTGATGACCTTTAGGAAGGAACCGTAATTCCTACCAATATTGTCTTAGTAACAGTCCAACCATTCAGTTTTTTATCCATGTGCCATCAAGGTGCGTCGGTGATATTAATTTGCATAATTTTGTGAATAAATATTTCTGCTTATTTCTTTTTATGTAATTAGTGCATGTGCATTTGAACTATTTCAAGTTAGGAGGAGAAAGAAGTCGAGTCGTTTGGAGTTTTTCTTAAGGTAACCGACTACGTTCGAAGAAAAATTTTTGAAAAATTGGATTTTTGAATAACTATTTAAAACTATGATTTTTAGATGTATTGTCAACTATAATGCAAAATACTATAAATACAACACAATTTTTTAAAAATATAATATATTTTGAAAAAAGGGAGAATCTGTAGAAAATGTTAATGAAATTTAACGGAAACCCTTAACAATTTACACAAAATTTTAAGGCAGTAATCCTATTTTTCTTTGTACACAAGTTATAGAATACAACGAAGGGTGAAATGAACCCAAATCTCAGAAAAATCTTGAGATTCAAAGACGTTTTGGGTAAAAATATACATATATATGTACTTTTTCCATAAATTTAGAACTTAATTTTTCTAAAAACGTTTATAAATGAAGAAGTATTTGACCAATAACAAAACTTTTGGTTCATTCCATAGCCCATATTATTTAAAACACACGCTGAAATGTTTATGTAAATCCTTGTATCAGTTTTTGAGATATCATGCTAACGGTTGAGAATTTTAATTAAAATGAAAGTTTTAAGAAAATTGAAATTAAAGACACATTTCAGTTAAATAAATATGTGGTCGTGGATGGTAGGTGACGCCTTCCTTTTTCTAGAAAAGGTAAATTGTTTTGGAAAGAGAAAACTCTGATCTACAAAAAAAAAAAAAACAATTAAAAAAAATTCTACAATTTGGTAGGTAAGCAGTATTTTTAACGTAGTCGGATACCTTAATTATTCAATGTAACAATGAAAAAAAAATTCGCTTGTTGTCCGGTAGATGATATGTTATATACCTCCTCAAAGACTTGTATTCTTCTCACAAGATATCCTAAAGACACTAAATCCATTGAAGTATTGCGATGAAGTTTTTGAAGATTTTTATTCTTAATTTTAATAAAATAGTCAAATTTTATATATTATTAGGCTTATTTATCAAAGCAATGTTAATACAAAAATGACAATGATTAATACAAAAATAATAATAGAAAAATCAAAAATTAATATGCATAGAATGTAAAAAAAATTTACACATCGTATATTCATAAAAAAATAAAACATTTTTATCTAAAATGCTTTATAAGAAATTCGACGTATTTATGTTTTAATACGTATGCATAAAAAGTTTCCTAACTTTGACTGAATAATTCCCAAAAGTGTCTAATAGTACGCTCGATATCATTAAGCAAAATAAATTAATACATACAGATAAAAAATAATAAATAAATATGTAAAATAAAAGATGACAAATTAATGTATAAAAAATAAAAAATAATAACTATATATATACAAATAAAAAATTGTATATATATATATATACATACATACATATATATATACATATATACATACATATATACGTATATATATATATATATATATATTTTCTATCTAAAAATCCAATAAGTTAAAATCTAATTCCAAAATTAAATTGCAATATAAACTAATTGTTGGAATGCATCGCCTGTTGAATATTCGTCACCGCAATAAAAGGCAACGTTTTCTTACTTTTATTTTTTTACTAGCCGCCTTTGGCGACCAGCTGGTTCGCCATGAGTAATGCGTTCTAAAATTTTCAATTAAATCATATATTCATTAGCCAAAATTTAAGAAATAGTTAAAGTTAAAAGATTCAGTTATTAGTAGTTAAAAAGCCAGTAACTTTATTCGGAAAAACTTTTTGAGTTTAATGCTCTAATAATATATCGACTATGCTTCTAAAATATTAAAAATGTTTTTTTCGGTGATATTGCCAAAATATTAAATATGTTTTTTAAAGAAAGCGAAAAAGGGAAAAAATTATTGAATTAATGATACAGATATTGCAAATGATTATAGAAATATGCCATTAAGTCGGGATTTCAATGCATATCCTGTCTAAATTCAATCAGGTTTACTGTGAATAAAGATAATTTATGGAATTAATGATATAGATATTGCAAACGGTCATAGAATCCTTTGGCTTGCATTTATCTTTTAGAAGATATCACATTTTATATTTATGTTATTTTATCCAGTCACGTGCTGAAAATTGTATTTATTTAGATTTGATTTGCGATGATAGTTGTTTTTTTATTTGAGCTTCCGTCATTGTTTTATTTTATTTTATCCAGTCACGTGCTAAAAAAACATGGTTAAAATATTTCTTTAAAAATTCGTTAAAAATAGAAGCTTGAGTTATACATTAAAAACTGATACCGTTAGAAATTTAATTAATTAATTAAATTTCTAATTTTTTTAATTTAAATTAATGTTAAAATCATATTTGTCCGATAATAATTTCGGAAGTTATAGCGGAAAAACGTCGAAATTTCGCTTAAATTTTAATTAATTCAAATTCTAATTAGAAATTCAAAAAAAGGGCTCCGAGGTGCACATTCCCGACCTCCAAGGTATACATGTACCAAATTTGGTAACTGTAGGTCCAACGGTCTGGCCTGTAGAGCGCCAACACACACACACACACACACACACACACACATTGAGCTTTATTATAAGTATAGATATAGAAGTCATGCTATTCAAAGGAAATTAATTCATATAATATGTGCAGATATATAAGCATTGTTTCCCTATAGCCTTGTTATTCAAAAGGAATCGTATCGACATGCACTGATGCAGAATCATTATTTTCTTAGAATTATTTAATATTTTACACATATTTCAATAAAATTAAACACATTGTATCCCTTAAACATTGGAAACAATTTTGATTACTTTTTGTCAATGTATGTATTAAATTCGATTCATACTTATATCAAATCCAAAACATAAAGTATAGATTTATTTTTTTAGTGTGAACTTATTTGGTCCCTATTTAGCCTTTAGGTATGAATTGAAATAGCTTAAAAAAATGGAGCTCTTTAAATCCCACCCACGTCTGTGAACCTTTAAAAAATAAAGTTCAGGGCAAATTTTTAACCTCAATTCAAAGTTGCTTCTATTAAAGCAATTTTTATCCTCCCACAGTACTAAAAAATTGAAGTGCAAATATGATTGTGAGCCTTTTTGGCGATCATTTTATCCTACTCACATACAAGACTTTCCAAACATCATTATCTATTTTTTTCTTTTCAGAAAAATACCTTTCACAGTTCTTTATTGTTCATTGATCCATTTGGATTGTGCGGGGAATAATGAAATCGAAAGAAAAACGTTTCCGGCTTTTCTTTCCTGACGCAAATCCATTAAATCCAATCGTTGCTGCGGATGTCAGGCCTTTTATGAAATAAAAACATTTCACCTGATATCCCTTACATCGAAATTGAAAAAGATTTTGCTACTGATCTTCTCAGTTTCTCGTTGATCCATAAGCCAAAAAAAAAAAAAAAGAAAAGAATAAGGTTAAAGTTTGAAATAACATTTTAAAAGTTTTTAAAAAGAAATTTCATCTTGTTTCTGTGATTTATTTTGTAAATTCTTTCGTGACAAGGCCATTACTGGTAGCTAGCTATTTGGCCAGTTTTAATTCCGTTTAGTTTCAATAAATTATTTGATTCTTAAAAAGGTTTTTATTGATTTATTTAAATGAATTTGTTTTAAATATAAAGTTGTTAAAGCCTCTGAAGATATTTTAGTTTGATGGGCCTTATTTATTGCAGGCATAATAATTTATAATTTATTCGAATTATATAATATTGCAAATTAATTATAAATTCTAATTACATAATATTGCAAAGTTTCTCATTTTTCAAGCTATATGTGCAGTTTGAAGGTTTCCAATTTGCATCCACGATTTGAAATGAAAGCTATAACAACTCCAATCTTTAAAAATCTATGAATTAGCACCATCCAAGGTATCAATTTATAACTATTATTAAAGAAAAGGAAGATTTTATACATGCATATATTCACAAACAATTTTCTTTCGACCCTTTTACATAAACTGTTTTAATAGTTTAGGATTTGTGCACGAGTGATACTTTTTACTTTATTCGTATTATGTTCGAGGCATACTCTGATTTATGGTTAATTGCTTAAAATTTTCTGTCATATTTCGAGTTATGTTTTCCAGCATGCTATAAATCAAATAATTATCAATATGAATGGAAAAAATCAAATTATCAGTAAACTAAATGGACATAATTTGGTAATCTTCTTTGCAATTATATTATGGATTTTTATAATACTGTGGGCGAGGTGTTATGCCGTATTTGGAATTATGTTTTCCCTTGTGCAGCAAATCAGATACGCAACAAGCTAAATGGGGAAAAATATTAAATACTCAGTAAGTAGAATGGACTAAACATAGTAAGTAATTGCATTATTACGCCTTACACTTCTATTACAGATCATTATAAAATCGTGAACGTTTTTCCTTTATATTTAGAATTATGTTTGTCAGTGTGCAATAAATCAAATGCTCAGCATGATTTATTTTGTTTACGAATTGGAAGATTTGATTTTGTTTATGAATTGAAATCAAATAATTGTCAAACTAAATTGGAAAAAAATCTAATACTCATAAACTAAATAGACAGAATGTGGTTATCTTCTTTGCAATCATTCTATGGATTTTTTAAAATAAAAACTTGTAGGTGAAGTGTTCGGTTATATTTGAAATTATGTTTGGCAATGCGCAATAAATCAAATTCTTAACATGATTTGAATTTGTTTACGAATTGGAAGATGCGACAACAGTAAATTTACACATATCTATCCTCTAAATGATACGATATCGTTAACGAACTGGAAGCTACAACAGCAGTGAATTTTCACCTATCCAGAACAAAGGTGTGTGATATTGTTGGCAAACTTGAAGTAGCAAAAAAATTGAGCTTAAACTTTCCCACTCTAGGGTATACGATACTATTGGCGAACTTAAAGCTACAGCAGCAGTGAATTTACATCTATTCCGCTCAAAGGTATTCAATATTGTTTACGAACTTGAAACTGAGACGGATGGGAATTTACAACTATTCCTCTGAAAGGTATTCACTATTGTTTACGAACTGGAAGCTGA
>JAPMOQ010015762.1:311073-353351 GCA_026543055.1 Argiope trifasciata | reverse complement strand
CTATTCCTCTGAAAGGTATTCACTATTGTTTACGAACTGGAAGCTGAGACAGATGAGAATTTACACCTATTCCTCTGAAAGGTATTCACTATTGTTTTCGAACTAGAAGCTGAGACAGAGGGGAATTTACCACTATCACATTAGCCAGTATTCAAAGTTGTTAATGAAATCCAAACTACGACAGTACTGAATTTGCACCTGCCATGATGTACAAATACTTGGATTGGACTTACTTCAAGTCCAGGCATTAGTGAATTTACACGTATTCCAGTCGAAAGTATACAAACGAACTTCATATCACTATAGCAGTGTATTTACACCTATCACGACAGCTACTGTCCAACCTTCGATGGCGGCATTAGTGGATTTACACATACTCAGGTCCGAAGTACATAAAGTAGTTGATGAATTGGAAGTCATAATAGTAGCAGCGAATTTACACCTATCGTGAAAACTGTAAGTCATTGTAATAATTAACTCATACGTACTCCGGTGGAAACTATACAAATGTGTTGATGAAAGCCGTGAATTTATAACCCTCCCTCTCGAAAGTATACTCAGTTAAGGACGACTGGAAGCCATGACAGCAGTGATGTGAGACTAAATACTAATAGTCATCACAGGCCTCAGTGTAATGTCTGTAATAAGAGACACACACCGTTATCACATGATTTTAACTCAAGTTCGTACAATTGGTAGTCAGGTCTCGGTTTCGGAACCGGAGGGTTTCAGGTTCGAGACTCGTTTCCACCAAAGAATCGCCGTGTAAGGGGGTCTCTTACGCTTTAAATCTGTCAGGCCAAATGTCCTCCATCTGATGTAATGCGGCGTGGAGAAGGGGTGGTAGCTCAGGTGTCGTCCTCATCATTCTACCGAGGTTCAAAATGACGAGGTTCGTCCCCAAACAGCCCTAGTGTTACTTTAAAATGTTACGTTAATATTACTAAACTAAACTCAGTACTTCTTACGAACCTACCACTTATTGGCTAGACATGTTGAGCATTCGGGGTAAATTATAACTTTTTTTGGCGATAAGCTGTCAAATGGAACAACTTACTTTATTATTTTTTCTAATGACAATAAAAACGAAATATTGAGCCCAAAAAAGGGATAAATCGCCAGTTTTCTGTACCTGCATTTTGATGCTTCTGAATTCCCAAGCCATGAATTCCCATCATCATGTTAACACATGATAACACATGTGATGTTTAACATTTGTGATATAAAAACTTCCTCCCAGTGGTGTGGTGTGGAGAGGGGGTGCCAGTTCAGGTACCATCCTCGTCACCTGACCGTGGCTCAAAATAACGAGGTCCGTCCCCAAATAACCCTAGTGTTGCTTTACAAAAGGACGTTAATATAACTAAGCTAAACTACAGTCATTATACCAGCCAATGTGACAAAGAAAATACCTAGAACTTCACAACACTGTATCTGGGATGTTCCAGGTGAGATTTAATTATGACATACAAAAAAGAGGAGTAATTATATGGCTGAATATACAAAAGGGACTATCCCAATTTTTTTTTGGTGGGCAAATTTATTCAAGAGCAAATATTGTAGATAAATTTTGAAACAAATTTGGAGAATTCGTTTTAAATTTTCAAATCAATTGCTAATGAAAAAGTAAAATTCCATTGGATAATTACAAATAATTTAAAACCATGTCTCAAAAGTTGTGGTAATTTCAAATATTTTGACCACTTTAGTAAAAAATATGCTTTACTTAAAATTTGACAATTTTTAATGAATACTTCCTATTCTGTCTTATTTCAGTTTCTAAAATAGATAGTAATTGTCACAGAAACTGGTATGTAAACTTGTCATTACTTTTCATGACAAAAATATAATAATTATTATAAACAGTTATGTTACAAACCTAATATAGACGAATATTTACTTTACATCTCTCAGTATATAACTACTTGTTGACAGATAGATTTAGGTATTCACACTTATTTTAAATAGAAAACTCTGCAAGTTGGAAAAAACACTCTCTTATTTTACGTTTCTATTTTAGTTCAATTTCTCTCTCTGCATTACAGTTATTTTGTGCCTATTTCAACATCGGGATAAACTATTTGTTTAAGCAAACAGATGTTACAGACATGTTGAAACAGATTGGAAAATCGTTCTCTCTCCATTCAATCCAAGTTTCTTCCGTTCATGTTTGCGAAACACATTTTATTGAATTTTAAACCTGTTTATCTGGATATCAACAAACGTTTACAGATGTTTTTATGATTCTATTTCAAATAATACTAAACTTTATTTAAATATTAACTTTAGTGAATGCATGAAATAATTTAATGAATTCAGAGCTAATAAAATAATGAAATAAATTTTATTTAAATATTAAGTTTAATGAATTTATGAAATAATTTAATTGATTCTCAGCTAATGGTACTGTTGTGACTTACGGCACTTTAAAAGCCTGATCACTGTTACCTGCCAGCAATTTAAGAAGAGTGAGCGTCTCTTGCTTTTGCAGGAGTGCCAATGAGGGCCAAGAGTACAACTTAGTTACTTCATGCGTCATATTCGCTTTCACAACCCCTTTCTACATGGGGAGGGGGTACATTCACAAAATTCACAGATAGAGTGCAGAAGTAGAATAACCAGGCCCGAAATGGGGACTCGAACTCGAGACTCCCAGATAATGGGCAAAACGCACTACCTTTATGACAGGATGCTGGCTAAAACAGGTGTTATGTAATTTAAATAAAACAGCTCAAATATCTATTAAAATTTGGCGACAAAAATAATTAGTTGTGGGAGTTAGGAGCATGAACTTTGCATTTTATTGAAATTAATCGTTATATATATATATATATATATATATATATATATTCGCTGCAAATCATTTAGCCGCCAAAGATGGCTTGTATTTAATACAGAGACAAATCAATACTCTTTTTTAGTACTGTGACTATAAAATAATAAAAATAAACCCTTTAAAATAAACATTGCTTTTTGAAGCATATGAAGAGATAAATTATCTTTATTATAACGTTATTTGAGAGGATTGTAAATTTTTTAAACCAGTTTTTAAGACCATATCGTGCATGTGACTAAAATGTATCTATGCCTTTTGTGACTCAAAATAAAATTTATGATTTAGAATTTACTACATATAAGTTGTTCTTTTTAGTGTGATTTCATAATTCGAAATATATGGTTAGTCTTCTAGTTTGAAAAATGCTCTAAATGAAGCAAATGCCTTACATTTAATGTTTTTTGAGTTATTTAATGTACTGCATGAAAAACTGTGAAATTTGAATTTTTATACAACACATATATTTGTGACAGATTTAGAGCTTAAATAAAGAAACTCTAATCTTTCACAGATAAAACTGATATAATGTGGAATTTATCCTCTGAGGAAGGAAATTGAATTAATGTACAAACTTGAAAAATTTTCAACATCCCATTTATTGATTTAAAAATGATCTTCAATTCTACATATAAATAAAAATGAATGTTTGTCTGTGCGTCTCTTATACCTTCCTAAACCGTTCAACCGATTGCGATGAAACTTGGTCAGCTTATTGCTTACATCTACGGGATGGCTATAGGTATAGTACAATTATCTAAAATAAAAATTTTAAAAATCGGACCACAACCACATCTGTTTACTAAGGATTAATCTCTAAATAGCTCGCCGAGGAGGCAAAATAGATTCAGTTGAAATGCTAAATAAAAAATAATAGTGTATATATTGTATTGCGTATAATAGCTAAATTGTATAAATATTGTATGCAAATGTCCCGCATGTCATTCCCAGAGGTAATTCACTCATTACAGATTATGTGTGCAAGTTTTGGGGAGACCAATCCTGGGTCTCCCCAAAATTCAATTCAATTTTTGCGTTTTTCGCAGTAACTTCCAAAAATATTATAGTACAAATAATTTTGAAATATATTAATTTTCAAGAAATCCTTTTTTCAGCTATACTAACGATTTTATGGTATAAATATATTTTCTGGGACTAAACAGCTTTGAAAGAAAATATTTTAATCACATTTTCTAAAATTAAACTTAGAATTTGGAACGCATATTAAACGAATTACGGGATACGATAAATATTTTCTTTCATTATAATTCTGTAAGAACACCAATCTTTACAATTCTGAAAGAATACACAAATATAATGTAAGAAATGAATATTTGTATTTTCGTATTTTATATACTATCTTACTGTTCATCCTGTTTCGATAAAACATTGCCAAAATATTAACTGTAGCATAACATAATTTTTTTTGGCTGCAGCAACGCGCCGGATGCCAACTAGTTAAAACTTTTCTTGAATCCAATACAAGATTATGTCTAACTACTTAAAAAGTCGCTATTGGTTTATAACTGGAAAGAGCAAACTATATATTTATATATTTTCTTTTTCACATTTTATCCCCCAAAGAGTAGAAATAACAGTGAGCTTATCTACTAGCAGAAAAATTCATAGATCAACCTAAGCGAAGGCAATGCATTTCAGAGAGTAGAAAAATTATAAGGAACAAAAAAAATAAAAACAAAATCGGAACAGTTATTATAAAAGGAGAAAATTTCAAAAGAAGTGCTTAGAACTATTTTTCTTTTAGAGAGCCGCAACCTGGCAAATATGTTGTAAGAAATAATATCCGTACAAGAAATAATATTCATAGAAGAAATAATATTCGCACAAAAAATATATTTGCGGCCACCGGCTGATTTTAAAGATTTAGTTTCAAAATTTAAAAAAAATGTTTATGATGCTTCGATGATATTTATCATTGTCTATGCTTAATTGTTTTTATATTTGATGCTAATAATAATTGTATTGGTTTTGTCTTGTAATTGTAATGACTGAATATTGTATATTGAATTGACTGAATATTGTATATTGAATTGACTGAATATTGTATATAGAATTGACTGAATATTGTTTATTGAATTGACTGAATATTGTATATTGGATTGACTGGATATTGTATATTAAATTGACTGAAATTGTATATTGAATTGACCAGATATTGCATGTTTATTATGCGATTTTTTAAAGGTAATTTTGTACTTTTTCAAGCAAAATACTTTTGGGAAATAGCAGTTCAGGTGGAATTTCTATTTGTAAAAAAATCAAGCATTATTAATGTTTTTAATGTCCTTTTTAAGCCAGAACTTTTTAAATAATTTTAGAAATGGACGCTTGAAAAACTATTTCAGACTTGCAATATATAAATAACATATATAACGGCCTCTAGTTTTAATTTAAAGCGATTATTGTTCTTTTTTAATGCAATGATGAGTCAAATCTGTTTTGTATATTAGTCGTAAGCGCCTAAACTGGCACCTTCTGACTTTAATTTATTCTCATTTCTGAAGAAAATTGGGGATATTTTTGAAAGACGCACTTATTGAACCTTACCGGACATCTAACAGCCGACGATACTTGTACTTGCTAATTTATTTCAACAATTTTTTAAAACTTGCCAAAAGAATTGTTATGTATTCGAGGTGCATTTACTTTGTTGGTCAATGAAGAAACGCAATCAAAAAGCATCCATAACAAAAAACGGTGACTATTATCAAACACAAAAACAAGAAAAAGCAGATAGACAACCAAGACGAATACAGATTTACAACAGCACGATTCAACAAGCAATAGCCTACAAGTAACAATCGGTAGTAATAATAGCCACAGCACGCCTAGTGGCCAGACAAAATTCAACAGGTGGAGGAAATCTTTACAGCTGTATTTTCGAAACGGCTGCAATTCTCCACTGTATCTTCGCTTTTATTGTTTCCAAATGCCAACTCACTACTATAAGATTGGGTGCTCCACACACAGCTAGTTGCTACTGCTTCAATAAACACCATGACTCGGTATACATCTCAATTCACAATGCTTGATTGCCACACAACGCTTGCACTTAGTCATTGACTCACTATGTGATTTCAAAATTTTCGGACTCTTTTGGCGGACTATATGTCTATCTTTAGCATAGACTGCAGAACTTTTATATTTCGTTCAGCCTTTCTGGCGTGATTGAGTAACAAGCATCCATCCATCCAAAAATCCAAACTTTCACATTTATATATTAGAATAGATTTTCATTCTGTCGCAATATTTTTAAAGTCACCAGTGATTTGTAACTTGAATTTATCTCTTTCAACTATTCCGATTCTGTTTAATCCTTATCACTCTATTCTCCCAGCCATAAGTGATTGGAATTTTGAATTTATTTCTTCTTAAATATTAACAATTCTAACTCTGTCTAATCCTTATCACAATAATTTTCTATTCATAAGTGATTTGCATTTTCAATTTTATTTCTTCTTAAATATTAACAATTCTGATAATATTTCATCCGTAACACAATATTTTGCAATCATCAATAATATAATTGCAATGAATAATTTTGTTTCATCTTAAATATTAACAATTTTGATTCACTCTTATCCTTATAACAATTTTTTAAAATCATCAGCGAGTTGCATAAAGAATTTTATTTCTTCTTAAATATTAATATTTTTTTATTCTTTCTCATCATTATAACAATATTTTTTCCAATCATCAGTGATTTGCATTTTAATTTTTTTATTCTTAAATAGGAACAATTTTGATTCTATCTCATCATGATTATAATATTCTTCTCAGGCATCAGTGATTTGAATTTTGCATTTTGTTTCTTCTTAAGGCATCCGACTAAGTTAAAAACAGTGGTTATCAGCTTTACTGGCGAATTTTTTTATTGATATTTCTTGTAGTTCAGACTTTTCTCTTTCCAAAACAGTTAATCTTTTCTAGGAAAAGGAAGGCCAGACCTATCATCCAGAGCCACATATTTTTTAGCTAAAATTTGTATTTAACTTCAATTTTTTCAACACTTTAAATTTCATAAAAATTCTCCACCGTTAACCATCCGATATCTCAAAAACAAATTCAGGCATTTACACAAAAATTTCAGCTTGTCTTTTAAATAATATGGGCAATGAAATGAACCAAAATTTCATAGCTGGCCGTATATATAAACCTTTCTTTTATAAGGTTTTTTTAGAAAAATTAAATGATGAAATTATGGAAAAAAATGCATATGTACGTATATCTATACATCTAATTTATTTTGATCTTAAAACTTTTCTTAGATTTTGATTCATTTCCTTCCTCGTTATGCTCTATAACATGTGTACAAAGAACAATAGGATGGCTGCATTACCATTTTGTGTAGAGGTTTAACTGTTTTGGTTCAATTCCATTAAAATTTACTACAAACATTCTTATTCCTGAAAATATATTACATTTTCAAATAGTTTTGTTGTATTTATTGTATTTTATCTTATAATTGACAATACATTTGAACACCAAGGTTTTAAAAATTGGGTAAAAAAATTTTTTTTTTTAATATAATCTTTAGAAAATTTCCCTTCGAACTTAGTCGGATAACTTAAATATTAAAATTTTTTATTTTGTCTCATCATTATCCAAATATTTCTACCAATCATAAGGGATTTTTTTAATTTCTTTTTGAACATTAACAACTTTTAGTAGCATACGAAACATTTGAATAAAATTTTCAGTCTTAAGCTACATTCTCTAAAATGATCATACGAACGTATTGGATGTGATTATTCCATAAATATATATAAATGATTTACCTTCTAGCTCCAAGTTCATTAGAACTGAACAATTCCAGAATCTGTTCAACTTCGAGATCCAAAAATTGTGTCGTCATGACAAGTCTCTCGAAACTTACGACCAGCAATTTGAAGGCTCGGTTAGTACATTCCCACTGTTTTAGTTGGCGAGCTGTGACGTACAGATAGACCATGTTTTGGAAATCTTCGGTCGTCACGTGTAGTAACTGAAATGGAGAATATGTATTACTAGATATTACCCAAACAATGTTAGCGTGAAATATTGATGTATATGTACGAAAAACGATGAAATAACGACAAATAAAAAAAAACTCAGGTATCCGACTACGTTCCGAGGAAAAATTTTGAAACATTGAATTTTTCAAAAACTGTTTTAAACTATGTTTTTTTAGATGTATTGTCAATCCTGACATAGCATGTTATAAATACAAATAAATTTTTTGAAAATATAATATATTTTGAGAAATAAGAATATTTGTAGTAAATTTTAAGAAATTTAAACAAAACGGTGAACACTTTACACAAAATGGCAATGCAGTAATCCTATTTTCTTTGCACTCAAGTTATAGAATATAATGATGCGTGAAATAGACCAAAAGCTAAGAAATATTTTGAGATGCAATGAAGTGATGGATAAAAATTGTACATATATATGCCTTTTTTCTATAAATTCGCAACTTAATTTTTCTAAAAATACCTATACATGAAAATGTATTTCAGCAACAAAACTTTTGGCTCATTTCATTACCCATACTATTTGAAACACATGATGAAATTTTTTTTTGAAAATAACCTCTATCCGTTTTTGAAACATCTTATTAATGGTGGAGAATTTCCATGAAAACTAAAGTTCTGAGAAAATTGAAGTTAAGGCAAATAATTTAGTTGAAAAATATGTTTTACTTAAAATTCCCCTGGATGATAAGTCATGCCTTCCTTTCCCACGAAAACGTAAACTATTTTGGAATGAGGAAAATCTGAACTACAAGAAATAACAATAATAAAAATATCAATGTTTAACCTATTCGGATACCTTAAACCTAACTTAAAAACGATACATTTAAAAGTATAAGCATATACTTAAAATATATAACATAAACACTATTTAATAACATAAAAATTAATAACATAAACACAATTTAATAACATAAAAAATTAATAACATAAACACAATTTAATAACATAAAAAATTAATAACATAAGCACAATTTAATAACTAACATGAAATTAACGTGAAAACAATTTATTTGCTTTGTATACCCAAAATAAAACAAAACAGCAAATCAAGTTTGGTCAAATCCGTTTCATTTATGGATGGAGATGGAAATAGCTACAACAGTATTATACACATCATTTTAAACTTTGATTTAAATGAAAACACAGCTGCCAATAATCACGCGCGAATTTTCACCTCCAGTTGCAGTAACACACATGTTTGATTTTCGTACGCCGATTGCTGTAACGCAAAGCAAATTAGAATTTTTTTATTTCCTTTTTTCTCTTTTCTTTCAGTTTAAAAGTACTTCAGAATGAATCCGAAAGATCGATTCATGAACAATATTTGATTTTAAATACATCAAACACACACACACACAAAAAATGAATAAAATCGTTTGAAATAATCGGTTGAAATTCTGCTAACCCTAACCTCAACTCTGCTGTGAAAAAAAAAACTGGAGCAATACTCATCTTTGATGGGATTTGATCTCATCTTTTTGACATGAAAGTTAGTTTTTAAAGAATAAAAAAGAACACCCAATAATAAAATAGCATATGTTCTATTCCTGATTCTAATCTATCTTTGTGCTAAATTTCCTCCCATTCTGTTCAGCCTTTCTAGCATGATTGAGTAAAAAACATCCATCCGTCTATCCATCTATCCAATCTTTCACATTTATATATTAGCATAGATATAGATATGCAGAATAATTTTTTTTTCAAAACTGTTAGTACTACATGGGTCTTTCCTCGCTAAAGACTTAACCCTGTGACTTCTCAATTAGGGGACCGAAACCACTTCTAAAATTGTGGGTTTTTTTCCTCTTATTTTAAGAACATATATATTGGAGAAATGAAAAATACATTTTTTTTTCTTTCTAGAGAATATTTTATGCAGATTTTTATCATGAGAAGTTGCCAGAAAATCCAATTTTAGAGGTTATCGCTATAAGTTTTTTTTAAAAATATATTTCAGTTGAATTAAAGTTAATTTATATTTATTACATAATATGAAAAAGTAAAATGCATAAAATTTAAAAAAAGGTAATATTCTTCACATCAATTTTGCACCACTGCCCTATACTTTGCAATTTTATTGAATCATGATCAGAGTTATCTCTATTTGAGGAGCAGTCGAATAGAGAATATAAAGATCAAAACTAAAATCACTACCAGAATCTTTTAAGTCATGAGGAATATATTTTCTGTCTAACTCTGAACTTTTTCAAGCAACCATTTCTGTAAATAATAATAATAAATAAATAAATAAACGGCAAAAAGTGAAGTTCGAGCGGTAATACTACATACCTACAAATGCCGCAATTTAGTTTACAACTATCGGCATTTGTTGTCCGAAATTTAAATTGCACACATGCCCGCTGTAATCTCTGGATAAGCAGATTTTGCAACAAAAGTTACCATTAGAAATAGTGTGATGATCAGTTTGAAGGTTAAGCATTAAAGGCCCTGTGATCTGGGTGTTTCGGGTTCAAGTCCCGATTCGGGCAGGGCTTCTATGTTCTATATGTGAGTTCTGAATGTTTATTTCAGTAAAAAGTAGTTGCGCAAGCGAGTATGAATCATGCAGAACTGTAAAAACAAGACTCTACTGAAATTCTCTAATGAAAAAAAAATAATAAGAGCTATGTTTGCTTAAATCTCCCGTAGATCTGTCAGAAGGCTTATAAAGTGCCATAAGTACCAACAACAACAACAAAAGATGAGAGGCCTATGGAGACAAACTCGGTAATCTTTAACATGTTTATTAAGATTTAGTTTGTGGAATACTTATGGGATTCTATATTGTGCAGTGGAAAATAATTCAAATACGGCAGTGAAATGGATTGTACTCTTTAAAACGTTACTCGTCATTGAAATAAAAATGAATTAAATTTTTATTATTTCACCCTAATAATTTATAAAAATGCAACTGCAAAAAAATATTTTTTTAAGATTTTAAATTCAAAACGTAATCATATAAATGGCACCAATGATTTATCAAGATTTTTTCCATAGAATTTCTATATAATTGTATCGATATTTTTTATATTATCCTTTTATAATAGTTTTCATTATTGCAAAAAAATTCTAATCATTTAGATATTTTCATTAATTAATCAATAGACTGATTCTTTCTAATGCTAAAATCTAATTGAAAAGATAAAATTATCATTTCTGCATATTTACATAGGGGATCAGAAAGTGAAATTTCACTACTGCTAAAGAAAACACGCAATTTAAATAAAGATCACGTGGATACTTATATAATAGCCTGATGATGTCTTTGGACAAATTTATTACAAAATTTCCAATTTTGAATACGCTGAGGACAAATATATAGCTTTGAAATAATTTTCGATTTAATATTTATCACCGTCTGATACATTAATGAATTTTTGAGGAATGGTTGGATAATTCTTTGATAAATTTTACATAGCTTTTTCGATACTTTTGATGAATCAACTGGTCATCAACAAATCAAATTATTTTTATAGATTCAACTTTCCAGCGGGCACGCGTATGTGAGAGATACACTAAAGATGAATTTCGTTTTATATCTTTAGATCTGGTGACACAGGGAAAGCCTGTCCTTGGCTATTTTTCCTACTCCCATTGACCTAATTTCAGTTGTCGTCGCAAGTTTGTGGCGTTAATAGGTCTCTTCTGATCAGATATTTGTATTTTTGAGATACGTGTGACCGTTCATGTAAGTTTTTGTTGCATCTGACTTTGTATGATTTTATAAAGAAATCCGTATTTCTTTAGACTCGCGATAGCAGGTAAACGCACTTATGAAAGAAAATGTTGAAAAAAAGCACCAACGTCTCTACAAATTGTGCTAAATTTAAAGGTGCTAAGATAAAAGCCTCACTAGGTATTGAAGAAGTGGAAGATGCAATGTCAGGGAAAAAACCCTGCCAAGAAGAAAATAGGACTAGAATCACGAGGCTCGGTTGTGAGATTTGCCAGAAATTTATATGTTTGGAGCACACTAAACACATTTGCTCAAATTGCAACGCTGCGATGAAATAACAATGGAAATATTTTCTCCCTTTTTATATCTAACTTTCAATTACTTTTTTTCTTTTTAGACATAAATTCTGTATTTTTGCATTTCTATATTGTATATGCAAAATGTTCAGTCAAAATACCGGCAATTTCATTTTGTATTGTTATTGTAATTTATGTTTATATTTTTTCTGCTTCTTTTTAAGTAAAAAATGTTTAAAGTAACTGTTGTTATTAATCCTAAGCTATTTACAATACAATTTTAATAGCTTCGCTTTGGAAAATTTACATTTTACTATGGCGTATATGGGAAAAACGATCGACCTTTCATGTTGGTATGACGGCCGCACTCACTGGAAGACTAAATAAATCAAAAAAGTAATATTTATCAGAAAATCAAGAACTTTATTCTGTAACATTTGTATCAAAAATCCATCACATGTCAGGCGATTTTGTTTAGCTAATTTTGTATCACAGTTTCCATGACTGAAAATGTTTGAAACTTATTTCTGCCAACTGATTTCTTAAAGCAGATGCCAAAACTTTCTTGGAAAACAAGCTTCCGAGCCAAGGGCTGTTAAGGCGATTTGCAAATTGAGCTTTCAAAAATGAACTCTCAACATCCTTCAGCTTCAATTTTCATCAAATGCATCTTTCATTAACCTTAAATTCGAAATCACGGAAGCCAATAATGATTTATTCACTGAATAGGGACCTTAGAGGGACTCAGGCGGCCATTATATGCGCCATTTTTAAGCGTAACTGTACCTATTTTTCTTTCTTCACAAAGTGCTGTCACTTTTTATTCATCATGCAAATATTGATATGCTGTCTATATTTGGGTATCAAAATATAACAACTATAAAAGAATAAAATACTAAGCATCTTCCATTTTCTTTCCCTATTTGCGTTTTTTTAAGGTATCCGACTTCATTAAGATATGCGACTACATTTTAAGGTATCCGACTACATTAAGGTATGTGACTACATTTTAAAGTATCCGACTACACGCGTTTTATCGACCACATTGAAGAATTTTTGTTTTAGTGTTATATCTTGTAGTTCAGACTAACCTCCTCCCAAAACACTTTATAATTACAAGGAAAAGTAAGGTCTAACCTATCATCCAAGGTAATTATAAGCAAAACATATTTTTCAGCTAAATTTTCTCTTTAACTTCAATTTAAATTTTCATTCAAATTCTCCACCATTTAACTTGATATCTCAAAAACTAATAGAGGAATTTATATAAAAATTCTAACTTGTGTTTTAAATAATATGAGCAATGAAATGAACCAAAGTTTTTATTGTCGGTGAAATGCTTTTTCATTTAAACATTTTGAGGAAAAATAAGTTAAGTATTTATATAAAAAAAGGAATGAATACGGATATTTTTATTTATAACTTCTTTGTATCTCAAATTTTTTCGTAGATTTTGGTTTATTTCATTCATTTTTTTATTCTATAACTTGTGTAAAAAGAAAAAAAAAGGATTGTTGCATTACCATTTTGTGTAGAATGTAAACCATTTGGGCTAAATTCCATTAAAATTTACTACACATTTTCCTATTTCTCAAAATGTATTATACACTGATGGAAAAAAAATCCCAACACCTAGAAAAAATTATTGTACAGTAATGAAATTTTAGGAATACATTTGTCTAGGTAACATATTTAATTGATTAAAGTTTCAAGATCACAGGTAGAGCCCTTTCAAATGTGAAATGTTGGTACATTATTAACCGGTGTAACCGCGAGACTGTTGAATGCAAGCATGCAAACGTGCATGCATTGTGTCGTACAGGTGTCGGATATCAGTTGGTGGGATGGAGTTCCATGCCTGTTGCACTTGGACGGTCAATGCAGGGACGGTTAATGCTGGTTGTGGATGACGCTGGAGTTGTCATCCAATGATGTCCCATACGTGCTCGATTGGAGAAAGATCTGGTGATCTAGCAGGCCAAGGCAACATGTCGACATTCTGTAGAGCATGTTGGGTTACAACAGCGGTATGAAAGCGAGCGTTATCCTGTTGGAAAACACCCCCTTGAATGCTGTTCATGAATGGCAGCACAACAGGTTGTATCACTAGACTGACGTACAAATTTGCAGTCAGGGTTGTGGGATAACCACGAGAGTGCTCCTGCTATCATACGAAATTGCTTCCCAAACCATACCTTCAGGAGTAGGCCCTGTGTGCCTCGGCCGCAAACAGGTCACTAGCAGGCGTTCACCTGGCCTCCTTCTAACCAAAAAACGGCTATCACTGCGACCAAGGCAGAACTGGCTTTCATCAGAAAACACAACAGATCTCCACTCCGTCCTCCAATGAGCTCTAGCTTGACACGACGCACGTCGCAAACGGCAGTGGTTTGGAGTCAGTGGAATGCCCTATACAGGGCGTCTGGTTCGGAGCTGTCTTTCAAGTAACCGATTTGTAACAGTTCGTTGTGTCACTGTGGTGCCAACTGTAGCTCGAATTTCAGCTACAGACGCAGTACGATTAGCCACAGCCGAATACAACGGTCTTTCCTCTCAGTAGTACCACGTGGCCTCCCGGAACCTGGTCATCTTGAGGCAGTACCTTCCCTTGACCACTGTCGCCAATACTCCTGCACAGTGGATACATTCCTGCCAAGTCTTTCAGCAATATCGCGGAAAGAAAACCCACCTTCTCGTAGCCCTACAACACGACCTCGTTCAAACTCAGTGAGCTGTTGATAATGGCTTCTTCGTCTTCTCAGAGGCATCCTTGACTAAAATTAACCCACTACGTCAAATCTCATCTGTAAATAACGATCACGAACCTTACAGCGCTTATTTAAAGCAAACCTCATTTGCATGTTCATAGTGTCGCTACTAGCGCCTCACTTACGCGCGTAGCTCGAAATTTGAATCGATGTCATCTTTCAGATGTATAAACACGCCTACCAAATTTCGTTTATCTAGCACAGCTCCTTCCTAGTGTTGGGATTTTTTTCCATCAGGGTATTTTCAAATAATTTTGTATTTATGGTTCTTATAATTTTCCATATATCTAAAAATCATAAATAGTTTTAAAAAAAAATACAATTTTTCAAAACTTCTCCTTTAACCGTAGTCGGATACCTTAATTCCTACTATTAGTTCGAAATCTCCCTTTATATATTTATTTATATATCCTGTTCACACTTTTCAATCGTTAATAAAACATTTTATATTTATCCACTCAATTTCAAAAACATTTTTTTCCAAAACTTGTAGTGAATGATATTCAATTTTAAGATAGTTTTTACAAATATTAATTCATTAACTAAATTTAATTAGTTTTTATATGAATTAAATAGAGTTTTAGTATTTCGTAATGGACAATGAAATCAACATGTAGTTATTCCATCTGCAAAATGCAAGGATTTCAATATTTTTCACGCGAAGGTAAAGAACGCGAGTTCAGTTCTTGCTAAAATAAATATTTTTTTTGATACTTCCTATTTTTTTGATAATTATTTATTAAAAAGTAATTAAAATAAAAAAAATCCTTTTTGAACTAAGCAGGAAATGAATTACTTTCTTAATACTATTTAGAAGGAATTTAATACGGGTTTTTTTAGGATGAAAATTAGGAAATTATAATTTAAAGTTGATTAAGAAATTGTGAGTGATTTAAAATGATTGAGCGGATGTAAAAAGCGTTAAAATGATTGCATTGTTAGTGTATGAAACGTCCATAGTAGCACACAGATATTGTACAGTATTGTATAACATTGATCATTATTCGCAGTATTGTTTAATATTGTGGAATATTGTTTAATATCATATAACACTGCGCAAAATTGTACAATATAATGCAATGTATGACTGTGTTACATGGGGTAGGTTAAAATAATTGTGTTGTTAATGTTTGAAAGGTAAATTAAAATGTTTTCATTTTTAGTACATGACAACTATGCTAAAATTATTGCATGTTTGAAAACTATGCTAAAATTATTACGTATAGGAAAACTATGTGTACAGTTATTAAGTGTAAGAAAACTCTGATAAAAATATTAATTGTAAGAAAACTATTTTAAAATTATTCGTGTCTGAAAACTATGTTAAAAATATTAAGGGTTTAAAAATTATTTTAAAATTATTTCGTGTATGAAAACTATGTTAAAATAATTTCGTTGTTAGTATCTGAAAAGTATGTTAAAAAGATTGCGTTGTTAGTGAGTGGAAACTATTTTAAAATAACGCATCGTTAGTGCATGAACGTATATTAAAATGATTTCATTCTTAGTAAATGAAAATAACATTAAAAGTATTGTGTTGTTAGTATATGAAAATTTTGATAAAATTATTATGTTCTTAGTGTATGGAAGGAAAGTTAAAACAATTTTATTGTTAGTGACATTAGTGAAAAGTATATTAAACTGATTGTGTTGTTAGTATATTATAAGTTTCAATAACCTCTGGCATTAATATCATTCGAATGAAGAACGGGAAGCTTACAAGAATTATGAATGTGTCAACTTTATATTTATGTTATAGTGGAACACATTTGATCTAGAATTGTTGACGGAGTTTAAGCTGTTTAAATTTCTCCAATTTATTTATATATAAATTAAATTAAATAAATTTTTAATATAAATAAAAAAAGTATTTAAATATTTGAACTTCCTATTCTATTCACAACTTAATCCTAGATTAGAAAATTGAAGATAATCATGTATTAACTTCCCTTACTTTGATAGACATGTGTATACTCAAATATTAAGTCAGCTTTAAGTAATCTTTTGGCAATATAATTAATGTTAAAATGATTTCATTGTTAGTGAATGAAAAGAGTGTTAAAATGATTGCGTTGTTAGTATATGAAAAGTTTAATAAAATGATTGTGCTGTTAGTGTCTGGAAGGTAAGTTTAAATTATTTTACTGTTAATGTATGATAAATACCTTAAGTATTAACATATTATAAATTTCAATAAGCTGTGACATTTATAATATCATTCGGATGAATGTATGAAAGCTTTCAAGAATTATGAATAAGTTAATATTTATGCTTTAGTGGAACACATTTGAGATTGTTAATTCTGTACTTGATTACTTATAACACAGTCTTTACAGAAATCAGATTTCTAGCTTGTCATAGATTATATGTCTTAAGAGAAACTGTTTACAATTCGACTTAATCTCTCATTATATTCCAAGGCTTTGATAATCAACGCAGTTTGTAGTGTTAGAATACCAGTAATTGCTAAATTATTCGTCTCGTCAAAACAAAATTCAATTCATATTAAATTTACATTTTAAGGATACTTACATAATGTAGAATTATTGATGGAGTTCACGCTGTTTAGATTTCTCTAATTAATTTACATATGAATTAAATTAAATGAATGCTATCTTTCTGATAGAAGTCAAAAAATTATTTGAACTCTCTATAGACTTGTAATTTAATCCTAGATTATAAAATTGAAGCTAAATTTGTATTAACTTCATTTGCTATGATAGACATGTGTATGGTCAAATATTCAGTAATCTTTTGGCAGTATAACTAATGAAAAAAAAATGTATTGATTCTTGTTATGTAATTACTAAAATATTATCTTTTGTTCCAAGCAAATACTGAGAAGCATATATTTGCTATTTATTGTCAAACGTTCCTCGAGTATTACCTTCTGTAATGACAGAACTTATATTTAAAAATTACGCAAAAAAGAAGAAAAATATTGAAATAGGAGATGAATATCATTGCTAACATTTCAACCTTCGTATTTCTATAATTATTTGAGTTCAGTTATCTGAGAATACTGGAATGTATCGCGTTCAGAACACTCTTAAAGCTTTCACTGATAACTGATGCTTTTAGAGGGTTTATATTTAATAAAAGATAATGTCTAGATCAAGGTTATCAAACAAATATAGGCTAAGTCGGTTTTTGAGAGTTCTAATAAAATTTTTTGGTTGCAAAACCCGTTTGGGTGAGACTCTTTAACGAACAAATAATGTGGCAAAGGTAACAAAACCATCACATTCAACACAAGGAGGAAATTATCATGGAATAATATTCTGGGTGAGCCTCTCTAATGAACAAAGAACTCACCACAAGTAACCAATCAATCACATCTAATCAAAGTGATACATAATGATTTGACGGACGTTTGTCAAATACTTCCTAAATGAGCATTTTAGGGTATTAAAATATAGATTGAGTTGAAAAAAATAAAAAATAATATTAAGGAATATCTATTGCAGTTGTTATTTACGGTCCTTTAAAAGCCAGCTAGCAGATACTGTCAGTAATTTAAGTTGGAATGCGCTATGTTATATCATGGCTACAAAAGCACTGAAACATATATTTATATGATGAAATAGAATAAAAGCAGATATATCAAAAGATCTAGAGGCGATGTAGAAAGTTTATAAGATGGTATCAGATGTGAGTAACAAAATAACGCCTATTATTATCAGATTCAACCATGAATTTAATTTATGTGTAATATTATAATAATGAAAAATACCGATGAGGATATTTGATTTGGTTATTTTCAGACGAAATCGTTTCACAAGCTTTGCTAATTTGTTACAAAAAAAAACACACCGGAAAGCGAAATGCACACTTTAGACCTAGATAGTATTTACAAAAAAAATTAAAAGTGAGAGTTTCGATAAGTAGGTTCACAAATATATTCTTTTAGAAAGATACTTTTCAGTTTAGAGACAGAGACTTCTCACCTCGACGCATTCTTTCATGGCCCCTTTCATACCCAATTTTCGTGCAGACCTGTACACGTCACTCAAGTCTTGACATGTCACTTTCAGCTGCCCGGTGTACATGTACTCCAATAGGATACCAAATGCCTTAGCGGTGACTGTGGGCACCTGCAACTGCAGCATTACATAAAAATGAACTGATTTATTACTACAATAGGCAAAAATAATAAAAATGATTGTGTGTGTGTGTGTGTGTGTGTGTGCGCAGCGTGTGCATTTTTGTCGCTCTACAGATGAAGTTCGATTTACAGTATGAGAATTTAGATTGTATAAACCTCATAGATTTGAAATATGCCCCTTGAAACGATTCTTTTGAAATTTTTAGTTGAATTTTAATTAATTAAAAGTAACTTCAATATTGGCTTTTTTATGACAGCTTCCTTAAATATTATTGCACATAAATTCATTTTGCATGTTAAATCTGTTTAATAACTGTATAACTGAAAAGAATTAAAAATGAAAGTTGTATGAAAGAGACAGTTACATTTTTAATAATATTGCTATGACATCATGTGATTGGTTTCTCTTCGAAAAAATCATATACAAAATATAAAAAAAACATATATCAAATATAAAATAGCCTTTTTAAAGTAGCCTTTAATATAGTTTAAATCTAATATCACTATATATATATATATATATATATATACACCTCTCGATCACACAGTTCAGGATAGCTACTAAGAACAGACTTCGACAGAAAACACATGGATGAGACACAACGATCGAGCTGTCCTCCGTTCAGGACTCCTCAGTTCTAGACCTGTTAATTCAGGTATACTCGGTCGACCACCACCGCACTTCTCACTTCTCGATTGAACACCGCCGCACATTTTCTGCTTGACTAAACACCAGACTGTTCATTCCGGCCTTATATATAGCGGCAGGCTAAAATCGTATGGACCAATCAGGATCATTTTAGACTTATCTCGGCTCCTAATCGACGGATCGGAAAATTCTCGATGTTTCGGGTATTATCCATTTTGTCACCAAATTCGTTGCCAAGGCGTCAAATGGTCACCAAGCTTGTCACAAGCTCTGGGTTCAGTTACGTCACACCCAGGTGCTAATTAATACAGATTATTGTAAATATGCCTTGCTTAAGATTACATTGTTATATATAATCAATCATTTTTGTGTCCTGTCAGTATATTGTCTCCAAAACCTGCTTTATTGTCCTGTATGAAATACGAAAATGAACAGCTTCTTTTCTTAGCCCATATAAAGTTTTCTTACAAAAGGATTTATAAGTAGGAAAACCTATATATGAACTGAATAGTTATATTTACTATAAATATCATCCATATAGCTCAAAATTAGCAGCCTTCATCATTTCTTTCAAAGTATAGTTATTTCCACATTATGCAACTATGCATCATGGGGGATGATAGGCAAAATATTCATGCATTTGCAACAAAAAGAAATAGGGAGCTGGAGTAGGATAATATTATGAGTGTTTCAAATAAGTAAAAGAAACCTTACGCCTTCCGCGTTCCTTTCTGACAAACATATTCTGAGGCTATTGTTACAAAAAACCACAGAGAGCACTGAGTGCTGATTGTTGAAAATATAACAATCAAGTAAACAAACTGTTTGGAAACTAAAACTGAAGATATATTTTTAATATAAAAATTACAATTTATGAAATTTAATACTTATTTAAAATTGTAAAAGTTTCTATGATAAAGCTGAAACATTTCGAACAAATTTGAATACATTAACATTTATAAATTTATGGCGATTTCTATTGCGTCTTGCGCCAATGTGGAAATTGATTTGTTGCCATTGACCGTACCTGCGACCTTACGATTCGAAGCCGCATAACATATTCGCTAGACGTAAATTATCACCAACGTCCATTGGCTGTTACTGACTTAATAAGATATCACCATAAATTATCCATAAAATACATTTTATCAATACTTTGTCATCTCGCACTATTAACGAACTCTTTAATGATACATGCTGTATAGAGTCTTTTTAAAGCATACCTCATAGCAATTATATTTAACTTCATATGCTTTAAATTGTTTCTATTCTTCAATTACTTCACTTCACTTACTTCAATTCTTTATTCTTCAAACTTTTAATATGCTTTCAAAAAAATTGTTGAGTATTTATTTTTTTGTCTACTTCATTGCTGGTTTTTTTGTATGTCTTTCTTGAATGTCATATATTATTAAATAGGATCTATTTTTATTGCATGCAGATGATATGCTAATATAATATTAAGTAATTAATTATTTTTTTAAAATAAAGTTAACATTTGTTGTCACAACAACTTCAAATTTAATCAATAGAATTCTTAGAATTATAAATATTATTGAATATGAACTCTTTTTTTTCTTGTTAATTTAATTGCGTGTTTTTTATAAAAACAAGTCATCTACAAAAATCATTTAAAGCGTATTTTATACGCTATAAAAAGTATAAATTATAAAGTATTAAAAAGTAAAGATTTACATTTTTTGTTGACTCAAGAATAAAAACGTTACCTTCATTAACTTTTCATCGCTATTCATTTAGATTTTTAAGCAATATTTTGAGTTTAGTTTCAAGATTTTCTTATGTAAAAAGTATTGCTTTAGATAAATAAGACATTTTCAAAATGAAAAAAGTGCATTTCAATTTGCAATTTTATTTCCTTTTAAATCGAAAATATTATACGACTGGTTAGGTCGTATAATGTTAATGTGAATAAAATGCTATCTTCATAGAACAAAAATTTTTCTTGGCTGTATACATATAGAAAAAGCGATATTTCTTTCTTGTTTCCCTCAAGTGTACTCAAAAACATATATTTGCACTTCTGAGTCAATAGAAAAACATCATTAGTATTTAAGGAAACTTTTTTAATGTAATTTAACTCCTAAAGACGGATGAAGTGTTTCTCCAAAAGAATCGTAGTATATTTCATACATAATAAATAACAAATAAGTGTTAGCAAATATCTTGAATCCTTTAATATTTAACAAATTCTTGGGCTTATATAAATGATAAATGCAGGCTGTTCTTTGAAATGTTATTTAGATCTATGGTTTTGGTTACTCTGCCAGAACTCTGATTTAACAGGAAATTTATATTGCTTGAAAAAGTATTATGAACAAAATTCCATTGGGATAAAGATGGATGACATTGTAACACAAAAAGTATTATCATGGAAAACTCCGCAGTCTTTTCGATTGTATGTGACATGAAAAGTTCAACAAGCTCAGCAACGGAAGAAATGAAAATTAATTCTGCCTGACATCAGCAAATTCACAGTAGAAAAATATACATGAGACAGTTACAAGATAAGTATTTGCAGTAAGAAACAACAATCCATTATGGTTGAAAATTTGTAATGCTACTTCCCAGCAAAGTTGACTCTATCACAGGAAAGAATGATTTACAATAATCTGTACTGGGTGCTTCCGACTGCTTCTTAAGCCAATGATCCCAGAGTGTGGTGACACACTTGGCAACCATTTACCACTTAGCGACGAATTTGGCGACCGCGACAAAATGGATACTTTTCAAAAATTCAAAATATTTGCCAAACCTTCTATTAGCAACCGAGATACGTCCAGATACGCCCTGATTGGTCTAGAAGCTTCTAATAAATAAATAAATATACGGCATAATAATACGGAATAAAAGGACGGCAGTTTCAAGCCGCTAGCTTTAGTAGTCGGAGTCGACGATAAATAGCAAATATTCGAGAGGATAACCAAGCAAATGCTGAAATGAGTTGTGCGCCTTGTTGTCTGTTGAGGAAGCAGCTTCAAATTCTGTAGTCAGTCGTGTTGTAGTGATACAACTAAGCGAGGGAGAGTAAGAATTATCTACCGTCTGGAGAGACCGTACAGCTAAGTTCCCAGGATCCCCTTTCCTGTTGAATTCTATCTGGGTGTTTTGTGCTTTGTGGAAATTGTTACAAGTGGATTTCTACTTGTGTGCTACTGTCTACTGTTGTTGAGTATTGAATTGTGTTGGTTGCAAGCGGATTTCTACTTATAGGCTACTGTCTCCAGTTGTCGAGTGCTTCATTGTGTTTTGCTTCATGTACATAAATAGTTGCCTTCGTGCTGCCCAATGTTCGTGTAAATAAACGTCGTCGTTGTTTATCTACTGAGACCTGCTGATTGTGTTTATTTCACACCATACACCCCATTACGCTGAAACGAACACGACGATTGAGATGAAAAACGTAACATTATTGAACAATAGTAGCATCGTTAAATGCTTGAATAACTCACAAGTGATCAGCATTCTAAAAAACGACTACGAAGAGCAGCTCGATTGATCTGAACTGGATCCTTACTGATCATTTTATCTCCTATGTTCCACAATTCTTTTTATATGTTCCATTGCAATATATTAAATAATCTCGAACAAATTAGAAATTTGAGTCCTAATGGAGCGATAGCGAAGGTTCTCGAATATTCTGGAGCCAAATTGCTGCTGACATCAATATTTTTTTCAATGAAAAAAAAATGTAAATTTTAATTTCTTTTTGTAACAATATCTATATATCTAAATTAACCAGAAAAAGTACAATTTATTATAATATTTTTATCAAGGAATTATTTTGATTATTTAAATTTCCTGATCTCTTAAGCCACACCTCTCTATTTATGTCAATTTTTGTTATTTCCTTTATCAAAAAAATATATGTATGTGAGCAAATATGTATATATTATATATGTATACTTATATAATATATATATGTATGTATAATATATGTATACAAATTTAATATATATATATATGTATGTATAATATATGTATAAATATATAATATCTGTGTAAATATTATATATGTATACTTTTTATTTATTCAATTAACGAATTCTAGAAATGACACATTTTCAATCCTTTTAAATCGATGAATTCCCCAAATTGCTGCCAAATTCAATAGTTTTTGAAATTGTAAATAATTCTTTGTAAATTTTAAACTATTTCTGTATCCGTACTTAGCAGAATGCTAAATGCAATCTCATTATATTTTTATTTATAAATTTATTTTGAATATTTAAATTTCATAATCTCATAGACCACATTTCTCTACTTAAGTCAAAAAAGTTGATTTCCTTTGTTAAAAATTATATATGTATATGTGCAGATATGCATGTGTATATAATAAATATATATACTTTTTATTTATTCAATTAACAAATTATAGAAATGACACATTTTTCATCCCTTTAAATCGAATTCGGAATTAATTTTAATCAGAGATTTTCTTTAATAAAATTTACTAAGGAAACATCTTCTGTACAAGGAATAAACATAAGAAAATTTAACAATGACTCTCCCCCCCCCCCCTTCAAATTAAGCATTTACAACATTTTAAATTATTTGAAAATTTCAAATAACGATATTCGAACTTTGCCTTACATTCTCCAATTAAAAAGATTAAATCGTATTTAATTATTGAAAATAATGCATTCTGTTTTAGAAAAGATCAAATTCATTTCAGTGTTCCCGATTGCTGATGTATTACATTTTTCAAAAAACATTTATCAAAACGGAATCTACAAGCATGTCCGAATAAATTTCTTTTGCTTTCAATTTATTGAAGCAGCCAATTCAAAACTTTGGTATCATTTAGAAGCATGAATCTATTATTCGATTTCCTTTATTCAATTAAAAATGTGTTTGCATTATTTCTATTCAGTCATTTTTAGAAATTTCTGAATAAATTTTTAAATATTTATTTTCATAAAAACCTAATAAGGAAATAAATCCATAAACGTAAGTTTTAGAGTAATTAAAATGTGACTTTTAAAATCATCGTCAATGTAAATAGTTTTATCTATAAAGGAATGGCATTTATGTTACAGACGTTGAAGAGTAGTTTGTATATTTCTCTAGATTAGAAAAAAAAATTCTTGTATTTTGAATCGAAAATATTTTGAAAAAGCTTGTTTAAATCAGCTATTCTTCATAAAATTTCAGCATTTATATAGGTTAAACTAAATATTGAATGTGGAAATGACGATGATTTTTATTATTTCTAGTGAATCTTGAATTTGAGGAATTGGATCGAGCAAGCGAATGATCTGTAATACGTTTTATTCAATAATCAATGAACAAATATGCTTTTTAGAAATTATTTTTAAAAATAATAATTAAAAAAATAAAATCTACTATTGGAAATTTCAAGTTATCAAGAGAGAAAATTATTATATATAGAGAGAATTTTTCAATTTTTCATTTTCAAACTTTCATTTTCAATTTTTTTAGCTGACAAACAGAGTTTTGAAGTTCAACCAATTTTGAGATGATAAAAACCACCATTTTTCTGTTTAATGATTGATTAACTGATTAATGGCTTAAATTAATTGACAGTTTGTAAGAATTCAAATAATGTATAATTTGGAAATCAAGTTGCAATTTCGGAAATAGAAAATGTGACAAGCATCTGCCTTATTTTCTAATTACTCTATTTTCATAAATTGAAATTATTCCTGAACCAACAATCCTTATCGATTATACAAACAATATTTCAACTTATTTTTATTATTTTTGAAAAACATTGCGCAATTTAGGCAATAATATTGTGATGCCCAAGGGAAAAACTGTAGTAGAAGGCGATTGATTATTCAAAAACTATACATAGAGAGCCGACTCTATAATGAAACTACACTAGAAGACTATAGTTAATTCAAAAGTTATGCTGTGAAAGTTGAATAAAAAATAATAAAAGAGATAAATCAGCAATTTATTGCCTACGCCTATTGTTACTTCAACAATTTGTTGCCTTCACATTTTGAGGCTCCAAAAACATCAAGCAAAAATAATACCATGCTCTTATATAATTAAAAAAATGCCAACAGTTAGGAGTTTCTGCCTTCGAAAACCGAAAATACTGTTATACTTTAAAGGCCGTTGGCAACCATCATTTTCGCCAAACCACCAACAAAAAAATATCGCTTAAATGTTGCCAAGCATTTGGCGTGTTTTTTACGTCCTTCTGAAACGGAAAAATATCAGCCTTATTATGGAGATAGGTCAAAAAGAGATTTACAAAGATGCAGAGCATTATCAAATACGATTTGTTATGCGATGTTAAATCTTTGTACCGAATTTTATTAATCTAGCTATCCTCGTTTTGCATTTGGCATGTTAACATATTCCATCAGCTGAATTTATTCAAAAAATTTGCGGATTTCAACAAATTTGAAGTTTTTTTTTCAAGACTTTACATCAAATTTCAAGCGACTATCTCAGCCCGACTATCTATTTTATCCGACTATCAAATTTCAACCGACAATCAACTGATTTTCGTGTTTGAGTTATCTGTATCGCATACAGACATATGTATTTCCAAAAATATGTTATTCAGACTTAGATAAAACTAAAATGCAAAAAATCGTCAATATCTAAGGATAGAAGTGTTTGGTACCAGGTATAAAAGAAAGTAAAACTTGCATAAAATATAAAAGTATAAAAATGTAAAAGTTAATCATGCCTTTATTGGGAATTTTAATATAATTGTAAATTTATTTAAGCTATAAATCATGAGAGACATACGTCTTGAGTTGTCTCAAATAGTTACATATAGTTTCAATGAGTGAAGGTAAGTTTTTAAGCCAAATAACAACTTCCGGACACAAGTGGAGACTTTTGTCTAAGGGTTATGTTACTTAGCTATAACATTAACTATAACTCGCTATAATGCTTGGCTCAACAAAAGCATTCGTCACTTGTCATAACGGCGTGAATAAAATGTTCGCCGTCTACAAAAAGGCTTAGTGCGAAAACATCGTTTGTCTCACCTCAACTGACTGGAGGGGGAGTAATGTGATGGTAAGTTCATAAGCCAAATAACAATCATCGGACATTAGTGTTCACATTTGCATAGGGGTTATGTTAAATGGCTATGGCCACAATGGTCTCGAGATCAAATATCTAAGAATGGACATTGGCGACCCTGATTCTGAATTAACAAACACAACCTCAGTGGCACCCTCTACTGGTAGCAAAAGTCGCCATAACACTTGGTGCGATAAAGTCATTCTTCGCCCGCCATAATGCTTGGAGTGGTAAAAATGCTCGTCGGCCACCATAACAGTTGGCGGGATAAAATCATTTGTCTCCCGCTATAACGTTGGTCTACCGTTAAAAACACTTGATGTACACGTTGTTCGCCTCACCTTCATTTCACCGCAGCTGGAATAACTTGTTAGTAAGTTCATAAACCACATAACAACTCTCTGGTGACACTCGCCATAAAAGCCTATGATGTTATGGTGGTACATGAGTGTGCAGTTTTGTTTAGGGTGTCGCACTCGTGAATGACGTTATATAAATCAAACTATAACTCTGTATTAATTTCATGGCGACATGAAAAATGTAACAAAAATTGGTTTTGTAAATAAACCAAGTCGTTCTAATCTACTCTTATGTGTATGTTTTGTATATTATTTTCAGAGATTATTATACGTTTATATATAGCAGCATGGGATTATCTATAGGGATTATCTTACTCGGACCCAATGGTCCGTAGTTTGAACTAAATGCAATACAACACTTACATAATGGAAAAAAATCCTCACCGGCATGGTACTTACATAGTGGACATCGCTGAATCCAGGTTTGACAAACACATTTGAAAAATAGGGCGAATAGCAAGCGAGTACAGCTTTATGGGCTTTGAATTCCTGATTCTGGACAACAATCAGGACATCGGTCATGACCTTCTCTTTCCACAAGCAGGCTGCATACTGCCCGAGGCGAGCATGATGGTGTGCAGGGGACTGAGTTGAGTTGCTTTCTGTCTTCTTGCTCAGGCACGAATGCTTCGACGAAGGCAGGACGCAATGCTTGTTCGTGAGCAACGATTTGCTAATTTTCTTATTCTAATAGAAAATGAGATCTAGTTGGAATTTTTTAAGCATGTATACATTCAGATACACAAATATAAAATGGTAGCTAATTTTAAGCTATAATTTAAGAAAATACATTTATCAATACTACTATTGGTAAATGATTTTGTTTAGGTTATTCTTGTTCCTTAATGTCCGTCTGCTTCTTTCAATGTAATCGGCTTTATTCCACAGCTCGCTTTAGCAAATGCTCTTCTGCCATGATCGTTGTATACTAGGACCTTCGACATTGTATCTATTAATACCTTCAACATGTGTACTTACAGTAGTTTTTGTTGCACCAATCAAATTGGGTTTTACCATCTGCTGTTCATTGAACGCTGGCAAGTTGACAAGTATCCTTTTAATTTCGCCAGAAACAAAATCAAGCAGACAATGATGTTCAATCAAGCACATATTCTTCAGACTATTAGCAACAATTTGGTTCAAAAAATGAGGATTATGCCTTTAATTTAGTTTTTTTATATCACCGCATACGTTGTTGTTGCTGTTTTCAACGGCACTTGTAATTGACAAGCAAGCTGATGGCTGTTAACGATTTTAAGTCTAAATAGGCGTCCTTTGTTTCTTAGTAGTCTCTACTAGGGCCAAGAGTACGACTTAGCTACTTCATCATCCACATTCGCTTGCGCAACCCCTTGTTTACAAGGGGGCACATTCAAACTACTCACAGATCGAACACAGAAAAACAACTATGAATGAACCGGGACTCGACCCGGGAATCCCAGAAGACACTCTACCTCTAAGCCAGGGTGACGGCACCACTTATGTAATGAGGTAATATATCTATTTTTATCGAGGCGTTTCTTTTACTTCCGACAAATCCTCTCCCCCACATGGCCAAAAAGAAGAATGACTAGAAAAGCTATTAAGGTTGATTTTTAATTAATAATTTTATTATTCTGAAATTTCAATAAAGCAGAAGAAATATTTTTTTGGCTGGAGAAGGCACGAAATACCATGCTTCCTGGAAATGAAGAATAGGTTTGTAGAATCTGTTCAAAATTAATTAGATATAATCAACCATGAATATAACCTTAAGGGGGAATAACCAAAAATGAAGGTCATAGCTCACTGCTTCATTATCCAATTTAGAACAAAAATGATAATACGTAATAAGCTTTAATTATGCAACATAAACTGCAGACAGAAACATAATAACAGTTCACCTAGTCTAGACGTATATTTAAAAAAATGTAGCACTTAGAGGAATTATCTTTCTTTTTTTACTAAAAGTAAACAAAGAAAATGACGTTGAAAATAGCTCCAGCTCTATTTTCTTAATGTTACTACAAGGATGTAAATGATTATCAGGAAAATTTGCAACCGTACTTTAAATTTAAATTGATTTTAATAATTTTATCGGCATCATATTTTGATTATTTTTTTCAAATACAACCATAAACGATAATGTAATGTAATTATCATTCAAAATTTTTAGGTCAAAATTAACATAACATTTAGTAATGATATTAACCTTCCAGCGGGTGCGCGTATCCGAGAGATACACTAGAGATGAATTTCGTTGTATAATTTTAGATCCTGTGGTACTGGGAATACCTGTCTTTGGCTATTTGTCTCCCTCCCTTTGACCTTCTTTCAGTTGTCGTAATAAGTTTGTGGCGTTAATAGGTAAGCGATCTGCCTATCTGATATTTGCATTTTAGAGATACGCACGACCGTTCATGTCAATTTTTGTCATATCTGATTTTCTATTATTTTACAAATAAATACATGTTGCTTTAGACTAGCGACAATTGACAAATGCACTTACGAAGGAGAATATTGAAAAAAGCATCCGCATCTCTAAAAAATAAGCTAAAAGGAAAGGAGCTAAAGAGAAAAGTCGAACTAGGTATTGTATAAGTGGAAGATGCGACGCCAGGGAAAAAACCTTGCCAAAAAGAAAAACGGTCTAGAATCACGAGTTCAATTGCGAGATTTGACAGAAATTTATATGTTTGGAGGACACTAAACACATTTGCTCAAATGGCAACGCTGCAACGAAATAACAATGATTTTCTTCTTTTTCATCTCTAAATGTCCATTACTTTTTCCTTTTTATACATAAATTCTGTAGTATTTTTTGCACTTCAATATTTTATATGCAAATTGTTCTGTCAAAATATCGGCAATTTCATTTATATTATTTTTAAATCAATTCAGTTATATTGTTCAGTTATTCAGTTCTGTGGTCATTGTATATTGTTATTGCAATCCATATTTATAGTGTTTCTTCTTCTTTTTAATAAAAAATGTTTAAATTAATTATAGTTGTTAATCCTAAGTTATTTACAATATAATTTTAATGGCTACGCTTTTGAATATTTACAATTCACTATAGCGTATGTGGGAAATACGCGCGACCTTTCATGTTGGTATGACGGCCGCGCCCACTGGAAGGTTAAAATATATATATATATATATATTTATCAATTTAAACTGAACTGGGCCTGCCTGCGACGTCGTCTTCTTCCTCATGTGGTGTTTTAAAAGGGGAATTGAGAGAAAAAATAAAATTGCAGTGGTTTGACAGATGGTATGTGTGCCAAAAAGAATAACTTTTGACTTTATTCCTAATCCGGAAATAAAAAATAAGAAGATACCATCCACTTATAATCCAAATGATATATGGGTGATTTCATGCCTATTTCCAAAGATTTGGAACAACGCAGGAAAATAAATGCATTTGTGGAGAAATGAGTACGATTTGCCACTTTTTAACGGAATGTATGGAGATTTTAGAGTGAAGGAAGGATCTGAAGATTGTCTATAATGATTTAATTACAGTTCTGATGGTGCCAGGTCATCTCAAAATCCTGAAGGATATGTTGTTGAAGAGGGATAGTTTCATTTCAACTATTTGAGAGTGTGTAGGTGGGGAGAAAGACGGCTATTAACTACCCCGAAAGGAATGTTAGTTTGACGGATTGGTCCATGTAAGGTTGGACCATACTTCAGTAGTCGGTCCCAACAAATTCTGTCGATATTGCTACGTTCAGAGGTAGAGGGACGGTTGGCTGTATACAGGAAGATGAAGGTAGAGCATCTTCCTTAGGTAGGGGGTCCCGAATTCAAGTCTGAGTTCGGCAATGATTCCTCATATACTGTATTCTATCTGTGAGATGTGTGAATCTGCTCCCCTGTAAAAAGAGGCTATGCATATGAAGGTGATGCATGAAGGAAATAAATTATACTCATGGCCCTAGTTGAGGTTACTTAAATAACAAAAAAAAAACTCCCTTGGGATAACCCCCTGATAGATATTTGTCAGTGGGTTTGTAAAGTGCTATAAATCGCAACATAACAACAACGAACTCAGCTATTATAGCATTTTAAAGTTAAACGGGATACCGTTATGTTACTTGTACATAATAATAATTTTAATAAATTTGTATTTTATTATAAAAGGCTCCGAATATTAAATTTACTTAAAATTTTTTATGCATTCTTGACACAATATAGAAGAATTAAGGTATCCCACTACGTTCGAAGAAATTTTTCGAAAAATTGCCTTTTTTAAACACAATTTAAAAGTATGGCTTTTTTTAATTATAATACATTATATATACAACCCAAATTGTTTGAAAATATATTTTCGAAAATAGGGAAATGCGTAGTAAATTTTAATGAAATTTAGCCAAAACGGTTAATGCTCTACACAAAATTGTATTGCAATAATTTTCTTTGCACACAAGCCATAGAATACAATGATGAATAAAATGAACCAAAAGTTAAGAAAAATCCTGAGATGCAAAGAAGTTAAGGGTAAAAATATACTTGAACATGAATTTTTCCCATAAATTTACATCTTACTTCTTCTAAAATCACCTATAAGTTTAAAAGTATTTCGCCAACACTCAAACTTTTAGTTCATTTCATTGCGCATTTTATTTCCGTGTATTTAAAATGCACGTTGGATTTTTCATGTAAATAACTCAATTAGTTTTTGATATATCATACTAATTGCGGATACCTTTTATGAAAGTTAAAGACAAATTTTAGTAGGAAAAATATGTGACCCTTGATGATAGGCCAGCCCTTCCTTTCTTAGAAAAGATAAACTGTCTTGGAAAGAGGAGAGCCTGGAGTGCAAGAAAACACAATCAAAAATATTTGCCAATGTGGTCGATAACCTATTTCTTTTACTTAGTCGAATACCTTAAGACCAGCTGATGATTAAAATTTCTAGATTGGTTATTTATGTAAAATTCATATTTTATTAGGGCCGTTTGATGCAAAAGTGGAAATTTGATTTTCTCTATTCTTTCATTCATTTTATTATTTAATTCCACTATTTTCTTTAATTTTATACATGCTTGATATTATTGGTTAGAAGATACATAAATCTAAAACCAAAAATCGCAGTTTTTATTGTATTTGAAATTATTGTGATTGATTTAACCGATCTTTATAATATGAAGTTTAAATCATTAATAGTATTTTATAAGTACTATAAGTGAAATGATGAGGAAGTTGTGTCCGTGTTAACAAGGAAAGTGGATGCACAAGCTTCTAAGGGTAAATACCTTGAGCACCCGAAGGCAGAACTCTGACTTGAAGATGGCGCATGTACACATTCTCTTGCAAAAACCCCTTTTTACAAGGAAGATCATTCACATATCTCACAAATAGAACACAAAGGGAGAACAATCATGCTCGAACCAGGATTCGAACCCGGGACACCCTAATCACGGGAAAAACACATAAATGAGTAATAAAAAAGATCTTTTAATTTTACATTCAGCTACAGGAAATTGTTTTGAATTTGTAACATTACTTTGATCTGTTTTTTTTTTTTTTTGAAAAATACTACTAGACTGATTTTAAGATTAGTGATAAATTTAAATTACATACTTTCGAGTTCGGGAACATCTTCTATACTTTAATTTGGTACTATCATTCTATCTTATTTTTTTGACAAAATATCAATATAGCTGTTGCAGAAAACTTGAAATCGCATCAACTTACTTGAATTATGTTTTCCATTTTTGTCAAAACCATGAAGCATTTGTTGAGAAAGCGTTGTGTTAGAAGGCAAGCATTTTAGAAAGAGATAATTTTTCCCATTACTGTAGTTTTATTTAATGAAATTTCACAGAAAAATATTAGGAAAGAAAATTTTGAAAGCATTTCGCTTTAGAGCGGAATCTTTGTATTTATTGTTATCTTTGACAGAACTTAAAGATAACTGTTTAGTCCAATTGTTTGTGATAACAGTATATACGTTTTTTATTTATTGCTCCAATTTTCTATTGTTTACATTCACTTTTTTTTATTTGTATCAATAAAAATGAATAATAAAGGCAATACTGCCAAAATCGTTTTTTTAAGTAATAACTATAAAAAACAAAAGAATCATTATTTCATGATTAATATTTCAGAAAGAAAACTTTATTTTATGAATCATAACCAGCCTTTCTCGAATAGTTTGTTCAAGGGTAATTTCAGTCTTGTTTACTTTTAATCAAAAAAATTAATTCCGTTTGCTCAATGTATGTAATTGAAACATGTTTAAAGGTGTTTCAGATTTATTTACTTTCAACCGAAATAATTAATTCAGTGTGATTAATGTTTATTATTGAAACATGTTCAAGTGTAATTTCAGTTATACTTACTTTTAATCAAAATAATTAATTCAATTTACTTAAGTTAATTATTCAAGCATGTCCATGAGTAATTTTAGTTTCTTTTTTTACTTGAAATTAAAATTATTAATTTAACTGTTTTTAATGTCCATTCTTTAAACAAGAAAATAATTTTAAATAACAAATTATGATATTTTCTGCTATAATAACCTTAAATTACTGCTCTCACATCTAGCTACTTTTTAACATTGCATGGTTTTGCTTCAAATAACATGTACCATACTTAACAATATTAAAACGATATTTGTGCATATGATTTACACAGCAGGAACAGCATCGTTATTGTTTCAAAGAGGGCAGTTCCTAATTTCACACTCACAGAGTTAGTTTTTTAGATATAATTTGTATAGTGTGTTTAATGAAATATATGGTGAAAAGATTTCCGATGAAGAACGTTCTCCACCTGTCAAGGATACAATGGGCATCTTCGTAAGCCATAATACTGACTCTCCTTTCCTCCTGAAGGTACTAAGAAATAAATAATGAATCATCAGACCTCCTCTACCTCAACCCAAAAGGGAACTGCGTTCAGTCCTAAGGCCTATCACTGGCCACGGTACAACCATCCCCGAAGGAAGTAAGATCTAGATGAGGATCCCCACCGCCGTTTATTGTATCCACCGAGTTTGTGAGACCTAATAACCATGCCGGAAGCATATCATACCCAATTAGAAGGTTTCCCTCCCGAGGGTAGAAGCTGTTGGGCAGTACTAATTTTCCATTTCTGATTTAAATTCGTTATACGATGCTCTTTTAAAGCCAACTGAGCAACGAGGTTGTTTTAATCCATGTCAATATATATTTTCTACTATGATGGCAACAAGAAATTTTCTGTTAAACAGTTGCAGAATAAGGCTTGTGATTAGCAAGCTCAGTTAACCCATTTTCAATTCCTTATTCATTCATTTCCGGAAAGCGGGAAAAACAAATTTCCTATGAATGGATTTCGTTGAAAAATTTGATTAAGCTCTTCAGTCTTAACGCTTTATGTAAGCAGTAGTTATTTTTCTGGATATCTGAAGTTTGAAAAAAAATCAGCCCATTCAGGTTGCATTTTTTTTTTTTTTTTTTTTTTTTTGCTTTTGGCACTTATTTTGTGTTAAAAAGTGCTCAAAAATTCAATCAATAAATAAATTTTCTATGAAAGGAAATCAATACTTTCTACTGACATAAAGCGCTAAGATATTAATCAATTTCTTTAGAGAATTTGATAAATGTCTTAGCGCTTTATGTCAGCAGAAGATATTTTTGTAGACATCTGAAGTTTTCAAAGAAAAAACTTCAGCGCATTTATGTTGCTTTTTTTTGCTTCTGGCACTTATTCTGTTAAAAAGTTGCTGCATAATGATTGTGATTATCACGCTCAATGCTCAGTTACCAAAACTCATTTTCATCTCCTGTTTCATTCATGGCCGGAACGCTAGACAGACAAATAAATTTCCTATGAATGTATTTCGTTAGAAAAATTGATTAATGCCTTAGCGCTTTATTTCAGCAGAAGGTATTTTTGTAAACATCTGAAGTTTTCAAAGATAAAGGTCTACTTATGATGAAATTATTTATAAGAAGTATAACTAAAGCTTACTTATGAATAATTCTAATGAATTTTTAACGATGTTCTAAAAAACTAAGTAATGTCCTTTAATTTATAGTAAAAAAATCTATGAATCTTTCCATTAAAAACAGTTGTAGAATATGTTAAAAAAATTCTTAAAATTTTTGTTTACTAGAAAATATAATTACAAATTCTGAGCATCGAAGTGCCAAAGCTTCAATACAAAATATTTTTGACGAAATCAACAAGATGCCATACAATGCATTTAACTTGTTTTCAGGGTAATTGACATACTCTTCTCGTTTTACGTATTGACTTACTCCTTTCATTGAATATATCACATATTTAACAAACTGGGATTTAACAAAACAAAATGAGATTTGAATGGATATTTATAATCAGACATAAACAAATAAGCTCATCGTATATGCATATTTGATATTTGCACATGCGCAGTTTGAGGTTTTCAGTCTTGTTGGGAATCGTTAAAATCTTAACTATAAGTCTCCCTTTTTTAATTTTAATACGACGTTAATGCACTAAAACCTTTTCCATCGAATACTATACAATCTCCAATATTCGTAATTATTTCTTAATTTTTAGAGGAACAAATAGATGCCTTAAGGAGAGTTCATTTTGTACTATGTGTAGACGAAACAATGAAAATGGTTTAACCCTCCGGGCGCCCAGTTATTCTGAGTTGGCTTGTCAAAAATTTCCCTCCATCCGTCAATAGGTTGCTTCAAAAAAATATCAGCTTCACACGAGACAGTGTCCGAAAAATAAACGAGCATTTTTCCCTTCCCCTCTTTCTCAGCTGCGGGGTTCCCATTAACCCAGTGGGGAGACTGGTTTGTAATCTATTTGGTTATCTTATCTTACTGATGACCACTTCCCTCCCCTCCATTCTTCACTCACCAACTTTTTTTTCGTATTAGCAATATGTAAATTCGAACTAAACGGCGATATGAATTCACATCTTTGAAAGGGAAAAATATTTTGCATAGAGGTCTTAAATTTGTGAACTAATTTTTTTTTTATATAATTAGATTGACTATCTCATATCTGTATTATTCCAACATTTTTACAAAAGACACTATGCTATTAATTGTTTTTTTCTTAAAAGTATATATATATAAAAGAAGAAAGGCATTTAGAAACATAAAAATGCTGATGACATGCTACACATTTAAACTTTTTCTGCATATAATATAAGTAATATTTAATGTGAATAAATATTCTTTTTTCCGAGTGCATATAATTTTCAAAATTTGTGTTTCCAAAAATTTATTTTTAGACACGTAATTTAAGATATCTTTTTCACTGAGAGGTGAAAAATTTATATCTTAATTATAACATCACACCAATTAATGTCGTTGCTCTTTCATAGAGAAGCATATGATTCGATAATTCTTTGACAAACTTTACAAAGCTGCATTTTAAAGCTTTTGGAATTTATATAAATGTTGGAAAATATCACTTAAGGTGTTCTTGCATTTAATATTAATAGGATATTTTTGTTTCTAACTCAAAATGAAAGACAATTTTCAAAAGATATTGAAAGAAAAGAAAAGAAATTTTTCACTAATTCTTTTTTGAAAATTTCCAATTGATGAAATCAGTTTTTAGTGAGATATGAAGCGATATTAATTGCAATTCACTCACAGTAGTAGCCGTGATTTATTTTATACTAGCCGCCTTTGGCGACCAGCTGGTTCGCCATGAGTAAAGCGTTCTGAAATTTTCAATTAAATCACATATTCATTAGCCTTGAAGTAATTCCGGGCATTGATTGACCTGAAATTAGTATTTTCTTTAAGATGACGGACGGAAAGTTCTAAAAGTACACCTTTTCCTAATAATATTCTTTAATTTTATAAATCAGTCAGTTTTAACCATCGGTTATGCTTCCAAAATATTAAAAAAAAATTTCGATTATGTTGCCAAAATATTAAATATGTTTTTTTAAAGAAAGCGAGAAAGGGAAAAAAAGTATTAAATTAATGATACAGATATTGCAAACGATTACATAAATATGCCATTAAGTCGGGATTTCAATGCATATCCTGTCAAAATTCAATTAAGTTTACCGTAAATAAAGAAGATTTATTGAGTTAAAGATATAGATATTGCAAACGATTGTAGAAACCTTTGCTTTGCATTTATTTTTCAAAGAAAATATCACATTTTATATTTATTTTATTTTATCCAGTCACGTGCTGAAAATACCATTTCTGTAGATTTATTTTGCGATGGTAATTTTTTTTTGAACTTCCGGCATTCTTTTATTTTATCCAGTCACGTGATAAAAACATGGTTAAAATATTTCTTTAAAAATTCATTCAAAATAGAAGTTTACATTATAAATTTAAAAAACTGATACCAATAGAAAGCTAATTTTTTTATATTTAAATTGATATAAAAATCATGTTTGTGCAATAATATTTTCGGAAGTTATAGCGGAAAAACGTCGAAATTTCGCTTAAATTTTAATTAATTCAAATTCTAATTAAAAATTCGAAAAAAGGGCTCCGAGGTGCACATTCCGGACCTCCATGGTATACATGTACCAAATTTGGTAGCTGTAGGTCCAACGGTCTGCCCTGTAGAGCGCCAACACACACACGCACACACACACATTGAGCTTTATTATAAGTATAGATATAAATGTAAAGGTCTTATAGCCTTAGTTATCTAAATATTTGTATGAAATCAAAACGCCTTTGTAAAAAATAATAAATTGTGATTTTTTAAAAATATAATTAAAAAAAATCATTTAATATATTTCTACCTGTTATGAATAAAAAGTTATTTGTCAATTTTAGTACAATTTTGTTGTTAAATCAAATATCACTTTTGGCAAGAAAACACTTTTCAGCGCTTCAGCGCAATACGTCTTAGAATCTATCTTTGAAAATATCAAAATTAACAAATAGGCACATTTTTTTAAAAATTCTGAATGACAGAATATGCAAGCGTATGAATCGAACGTTCCAAATTAAGTAATATCGTACTTCTCATATTCCTAAATGTTATCAAAGCAAAACAGAATATAAACCGAAATTAAGGCTATTGGAGATGATAACAAGAGCATGTTTGTAGCAACTACGCAACTTTCAAAATTAATTTTACTAATATTCAACTAAAATTTTTGGGTTGATTCTTCAAACAATTTTTTTAATGTTTTTCTAATTCAAAAAATCTGATCTTGAAGAAACTGAAGTGTCTTTTTGAGACTAAGTTTTTCATATTTAAATAATATTTGTTTAATTTATATTATGTTCAAAAATCTACAGCTTATTTCAGTGATTTATTAAAAACGAACTGAATGCAGAAATAATACAGTGATTACTGTATAGAATACGGTACATTAATCACGAACAAAATCGGGTATAAATCCAAAATTAAATTTAATAAAGTAGCGAAAATTTAATTTGCATTGAGCATTTTATTTCTATTTCCAAGCTAATGTTCATTTGATTATAATCATTGGGCTGACGATTCCTATTTCTTCATGACACTCTAGTATAAGTCACTAAAATGTAAGATTTTTTTTCTTTTCAAAATTTAATTTTTGCAAATATTTTGCAACTATTAGTATGATATCATTTGAAATTATAGAAACTTTTTTAAATAGTTTTAGAGAATTATTATTTCGAATTGGTATTAGTTGCAATGTATATAAAGTATCTCATACGTCACATTTTAAAAATTGTTTACTAAATATTTTAAAGTGCTCATGAAAACATTCTTTCATTCATCATCAATGTCTTAATGATGTCGTTACTCTTGATTTCATCAATTATGGCATATAATGTGAAACATTCGCACATTGTGTTATTTAAATAAGCCATTATAAAGTTCTTGACACTTTTAACAGAAGTTACTGTTAAAAAAAAGCAGATATTTTTTTCTCAACGTTAAGGAAGTAACGACGGACTGTTACGGTAAAGAAACAAAATTGATTTCAATTTCATTTCTATAAAAAGAAAACGTTACAAATTATTTCTAAAATTCTGAATTGTTTATAAAACCTAAATAAAAATTGTCCTGAAAACGAAAATTTTGTCTTTGGAAAGCTAATCTTTTGAATTTTAATGTGACACTACAATTGTCAATAAGCTTTTCTGCTTGATTAAATTTAAATTAATATTTAATAAATATAAAATTAGTAATTTTTAAAAAGATTCTAATTGTTGATTATCTATTGGTCAGGAAGTATTTATGTACCAAATTTTATAAATCCAGGTCCAACTGTTTATGTTAATTTTTTATTTACTTTGTTTTCTAGCTGTTTTCTAATTAATGTTTTGGTGATTTTCTCTTCTTACGACTTTAACAGTTAAAACGAATTTAACAGTACGGCTATTATAATTATATTACAATTTTTGATTCGGAAGCTATAATATAAATTTACATTACTGCGAATTAAATTAAATAAAACACAAAAAATAAATTAAATTAATTTAAACACAAATAAATATTAAAACATGAAATTCCTTGCAAGTCTTTAAGCCGTATTTAAAAAAAATGAAAAAGAAAATTGAAATATTTTTACGTCAAAAATCAAATTTTAACAAACAGTCTTGATTTCTTAACTGAAAATATGTCAACGCATTCATGTCATGAATTTTGCGGCAAAGTAGTTAAATAACTATATAAAATAAATTCCTTTTATTTTTGTTACTGTTTTGAAGGAGTTAAATGTATTTTAAAATTGTTTAATAGCAACATTTTAAGAGAAAATCTATTTAAAAATATTTTGCTTTATTAAGGAATGAATTCTGAAGTTATTATTTTGGTAAGTAAAATTTAGTGAGAAGATTTTTTTTTCTCACAAGTTTCCGAAAACCACATGAAATACCTCCTACTTAAATCATTTAACGATAAGGAATTCTTTTATGACCGCTAAGTGCTTCTAGGCGGCCCTCTTTAGGGGGTTATCGTAAAGTAATCTATCACTGACAAGAAGGTCATTAACGGAGGGGGACGGCACAGAAGAAAAAACACGTCTTCGCCCTTTTCGACGCTTCAACTGAAAGTAGGAAAAAACCGTTTGCGCCCGCCTCGGAAACAACTGAACAGAGCGAAAAAACACGGTTATGCCCGTTTCGGAGGGGATGTGCCTTCCAGAAAAAAACGTCTCCGCCGCTTGGAGGGTTAAATTTCTAGGCAACAATTTTTCTCAGTTTTTAGAAATTAATCCGAAACATTTTATTGCCAAAATTAGACAAAAATATGCACTGTTATTCCATTAGTGCTATTAAAAGGCAATTTTTTAAAAATTTGGAATAGATACAAAATTTATTTTTGTGCTACAATTGTTTTGGATGTTGTGGTGAAAAACATTAAAATTCAATTTGATTTTAATTAATTGAAATTTTGAAGATTTAATTGCAAGGTAAACATTCTATCTTAATTAATATGACCGACAGATTTACTAGCTTTAGATCAGACATTTAGGATTGTAGAACACTACACACACTCACCCACGCACATGCACGCACACACACCACACTTTCACGCACGCTCATTCATCTTTATTGTCAATACCGATGGAGATGAAAAATCTCTATCACCTTTTCTGTAATTCATACTCATTTCAAGATTTTTTGAAAGAATATTCATTTACAAAACTTGCATATGCTATGATAAAAGTGAATCATTCGCATTCAGATAGGACATTTCCTTTTTCTTATTTTGTCAAAAATGTCCAATCCTTTGAAGATGTATATTGACAAAAACGAAAGAGTATAACCTTGAACTTGGAGTATTAAAATTTCCTTTTTAATTCATTAAAACAAACTGTTCAATTGCTTTCTTCCTGCTTTTTCCATTTCTAAATTTGCATAGTAAATATCTGTATTAAATCTATAATTTCAAAAGAAGAAACAAATTGAACTACATGTAAATGAGACCCGTGATAAGAGGCAATACGCACAAAAATTCCCTTTAAAGGATTGCATCCAATCCAATCAATAATGTGGGCATCTAAACTAATTCTCTAGAAATCCATCAACGCAATCACTATGTTACGAAGTTGCAGTTAATTCGAAATGATAGGAAATGCATTCGAATAAGTCTCTGTTTTCGCTTTCAACTCTTTCATTAAATAGTGCAGAAGGAATTCTGAATTGCTGGGAATAAATGAAATCTCTCATTGGACATATTAATCAAGTTTGGTTGTTTGACGTAGATATTTACAGCTTTACACAAAATGTTTGGCATCACATTACAATAATCAACTACATTCTTTGTTATTTTCTATTTTCTTTCATTTGAGTTTTAATTTATTTCTTGGTGTAAAATTATATGATTTACCGTCAGTTTTCTTGCAATTTTTATATTTTTATTCATTCACTTTTTCGACTGAAACTATCATAGTATCCCTGACTAATTATTTGGGGATTAATTACTAATATGAAATCAATAATCGAATTGTGCTATTTAAAACTTTTGGTCAATCGAACGGATCAACTCTTTGCTATATTATTGCGCTTATAGTCACCAAATCCCATATCAAATGTGATATATTTGAGTCCTTTCATATTTGAATTATCTCATTTACATGATTCTAAATGTACATTCTAAATGTACATTCTTTGACATTCTGTCAAAGAATTGGCAAAAAATTTAATGTGCGTCGGCACTGCATATGATAAATCTGTGAACATAATTTAATTTATTTAGCTATATTCGTTTTGAAATTATCATGCTATTTTTTATTTTTAAAAAAACCTGGACAGACAGACTCCTTCTCAGCGAATTTTGCTTAAAATTTGATATAAACAAACTAGACGTAACAGCAATAAACTTTCATCTGCCTAAATCGAAGCCGGTTTGAATTATTTTTTATTACATACAGACAGACGGACATATTCCAAAATGTTTTTCATAGTCAGATATGTATAAAATATGAATATTCGACAGCGATAGAAATCTCTTAATATATCAATTAGGTGCAAAAAATAATATAATTAGACACTAAATATTTTTTATCCTATAGTGATGAATTATAAAATTATACTTTTTGTTCTATAGAATTCAAATTTTAGTTAGCACTAATTCAAGAAAACAAATTGGAATATATATATATATATATATATATATATATATATAGACATATGATTATATTTTTATGTTTCTAAATTCTATATTTTTATATTATAACTAGTCGCCATTTTAGAGCAACTGGTTCACCAGGGATATTGGTTGCATTTATCTTCAGATAATTCTCGTAAATATAGAGTCATACCCATTATTCTCCCAAATTGTTTCACATTAATACTGCCGACTAATGTCGTCAATTTTATTGTTTTACTTATATTCATTTTATTGTGCGCATGAACCATTATATCAGAGACAGTCCCCAAAGATCATAATACAAATATAGGGTTAATGTGTTTTCAAAAAATTTTCAGCATTGTAGATTTGCACTATTTAATTCGTCTTTTAAACAAAACGGATATCAAACAAAATCATTCATCGTCTATTTTCAACAAGGGATGGTATCACGTGATTAAATATTTGAGGAAACGATGAAAGAGGTTTGAATATCTGGACAACAATGTAACTATTATTGAAATATATATAAATATAAATAAATA
>JAPMOQ010015762.1:286735-299091 GCA_026543055.1 Argiope trifasciata | reverse complement strand
CATTATCCATTTGGTTACTAGCAAAATTATGCACGCACATATAAATGTATATGGATAAATATACGTACATACAGCTACACACACAAACACACACATACAAACTTACATATACCTTCAGAAACACACTCCTAGACAGATGGGCATCCATATAAACATGAATACAAAATATTTTAAAAGGCATATGCAAGACTTACATGCCGCTATTTTAACTGCAACGAAAAGATTAATTTTTAGCAAGAAAAAACATAGGATTTGTATTTAAATATTTTCAAATAATAAAGGATTTTTCCATATGCAAACAAGACTTAATCTTTATTTTTATAATTTTCATATTTTTTTTATATGTTGGAAGAAGATTTTTTTTCGATCAAATGGGATTAATTATGCTCTTATATGTGGTCGTCAAATTTTGCTAGTAACCAAATGGATAATGTTAATGTTTTCACGACATTTTAAAACAAATGTTTTAAGAAATATTATATTTTTTATATAAAATTATATTTTTTCAGTAATATAATTTAGTTAAATATTTCTGTTTACTAATGCTTTATTACAATAACGTTTTGTTATAATTAGGAAAAAAGCCTCTCAAACTGAAAAAAATAATAAAATGATGCTGCATTTTTGTAAACATTGTGTAACCAATTGCTTTGTTTTACTTTACATGAATATTTTTTTCGTTTTTCCAGCCTTTGAAATGTGGAAATTTTAAGTCTTTTAAAATAATGGAAACTATTTGCTTCACTTCATTTTTTTTCATTTGTTTTTGTTATACATTATTTTATAAGGAAATAATTACCATACTGGAATGTTAAAGAATTTTTTGAAAAATCATTCAAAAAACGTCGTTCTTAAAACATTAACAGAATTCATTTGACAATTCATAAAAATATACTTTAGGATAGAATTTCGTGATTTTTATTAATTTTCAACATGTTTGATACAAAACTATCTTTGTTTTATCAACATATGATAAATAATTTCTACATAAAATTCTACTTTATAAGATGGACAATAAATATTAACCCATGAAAAATTCCCCTCACAAAATAAATTAATTTCATAGAAAATATTTTTAATCTGTATGCAATTTGTCCGTTTTGAAATTTTGAGTAAATAAAAAATAATATAGACAATATGTTTAGAGTTCACTTATTTCTGCTTTTTTTAGATTAAATCTCTATAGGTTTTCAATTTTTAAAAAGGATTACGCGTCATTCCTTAGAAATATAAATCAATAAGAACTGATATACGAACACAGATTAATTCATATAAAGTTGTTAATATGATAGGTTTCTTTTTATTTTAAAATTGTAAAAATAAAGTGTGTTCTATTCTGTATTTTTAACAAAGTTACAAAGTTTTTTTTGAGATATTTAAAAAGAAATGACGATAGGATAACTTATTTAACAATAAATGAATAATTGTTTTCATCAATTTTAGTAGGCCTTTTTAAATCGGTTTTGGGGTAAAAAAAAGTTTTAAGTATTCTCTTTGCCTTATTAAATTTAAAACATAAAATATTCTTTGGGTATTGTTCATAAGGTGTTCAATAATGTAAAAGAATATACATATTTTCGCATTCCAATGAACCCTCCTAGGAAAAGGGCCGATATGCTTACAGTTAAGAATAATTTTCTGTGAAAGGTATTGTTACTGATTTTCTATGCTTCTTATCGTACTAATCTGTCGAGTTCATTTACATGTATAGTGGAGTGCATGGTGTGAGAAGATGAGCACACACAATGATCAGCCCTTTAGTAGACATAACACAGGCGACGTTTATTTACAAAACAGCAGAAAGACGACAAATATTTACAACGCAACTATGCACAGAAGACAACTATATACAGCCGAGACGAACACACAGGTCAGCACAAAGCTGTACTTTAATGCAGACAATAGCTCACAATAGCAGCAGTAGTCCACAGACAGAAATTCAGTAGTGACAACGTCCACAGTTCACAAAGCGGCCAGACAGGTTTCATGCAGGAGAGGGAATCTTTAAAAGATTCTATCTACACTCACTTAAGTCTCTCCAGAACAGGTTAAAGCTACTCATCTGTCTTTTCTTGCCTAACCACTCACTACTTCGCACAACGGGACAACTTAGTTCAGGACTACTCCGTTCCGTACGACTCAAGACACCACGACACACAGAAATTCAGCACTACGCCGATACTTCTGTACTTTCTTATTAACTCCTCGATTCAGGACTTCTATTGAAAATCTCTCAGTTCAGGTCTTCGCTATTAGTCACCGCACCAGACCGCTCCAGCTTCAGACGGCTGGCCTTACATAGCAGCGGGAGGAGGAGCTAAAATCTTCTGAACCAATCAGGATCAATGTATTTCGGTTCCTACTGGATGGATCAGGAAAATTCTCAATGTTCTGGGGATTATCCATTCTGTCTCCAAAATCACTAAATTTTTCAAAAATTTTGTAGCCAACCTGTGGAATCATGATGTGACACCCGGGCACCGTTCAATACAGATGACTGTAAATCGGTCTTTCTCATAATGACATAATTGAAGTGGGGAAGCAAAATTAAGGTTTCGTATCAGTATATTTTTAGATATGTAGAAGATTTTAGTTTTGAATTATAATATTGTTATATGTTTAACAATGATTACGTTTAGTATTTTCATCTAGGTAATAAACACATTTTTCAAAAACTGATTATTCATTTTTAGGAGTAATAGTCTTAATATTATAGGTTAAGGCTTGCTAAGATTAGGTAGAATCTTTCATTGAGATATTTAATTTAATCCAAACTATATTCTTATCTATAAGAAGGAAAATAATACCTGATATATTTTAATTAATGGCATATTGTTATTAGCTCGAATTGAAAGAAAATTATTGGTCCAAAACAGAAAACCAACAGACAAACATTTATTTTAAGCCAGAATAAAGTAGAGTTGTTATGTATTTGTGGCTTTAAAAAAAATTTCAACAGAGTAATGTAAAGGAATTGGACATTTGGTTTATAACCTTGCAGCGGGTGTGGCCGTCAAACCAACATGAAAGGTCGCACTTATTTCTCACACACGTTATAGTAAAATTTGAATTTAAAAATGCGTAACTACTAAAATTATGTTATAAATAGCTTGGGATTAATAACTATAATTGCTTTAAACATTTTTTACTTCAAAAGAAGCAGAAACTATATAAACATAGATTACAATAACAATATAAAATAAACAAAGATTAACTGAATTGAATTAAAAATAATACAAATGGAATTGCCGATATTTTGGTAGAACAATTTGCATATAAAATGTATAAGTGCAAAAACTACAGAATTTATGTATAAAAAGGAAATTGTAATTGACAGTTATGAAAAGGAAGAAGATAGTTTCATTGATATTTCATTGCAGCATTGCAATTTGAGCAAATGCATTTAGTGTGTTCCAAATACATAAATTTCTGGCAAATCTCACAACTGAACCTAGTGATTCAAGTCAACTTTTCTTTTTGCCAGACTTTGCATTTTTTTCCCCCGACGTATCTTCCCTGACGCATCTTTCACTTCTTCAATATCTACTTAGGCTTTCTATATAGCACCTTTAATTTTAGCTCATTTTGTGGAGACGTGGGGGCTTTTTTCAACATTTTTTCGTAAGTGTATTTGCCAACGATCACCAGTCTAAAACAACACATCTTTATTTGTAAAATCATACAAAATCAGATGTAACAAAAACTTACATGATCGGTCACGCGTATCTCTAAAATACAAATATCTGATCGGCAGAGACCTATTAACTCCACAAACTTACAACGACAACTGAAAGTAGTTCAAAGGGACGGGGACAAATAGCCAATGATATGCACCCCAGCGCCACCAGATCTAAAGGTGTAAAACGAAATTCATGTCTATCTCTCACATACGCGAGTCCACTGGAAGGTTAAAATAAAAATTAATATAATTAAAAAATAATAAAAAATGTTAATAATAGTGATCAAAATGAATAAACAATAAAGTTAAAATAATTAAAGGAAATTAAGTTTTAAAAATTAATAACAGTTTTGTCATTTAAAATCCCTTCGTACATAACTCAATCGAGATATTACAATTAGTCGACAAATATATAAGATTAAAAAATAACTTGAGGATTATATAAACTACTAAACATTGTATATTTTGACAACTTTCATCACTATCAATCACGGAACTTACGTATATTAATAGCAACAAAAAAGTCGTCTTTTACTCAACTCATAAACACATAAGCTACGAATTTAGAACTCTTTATCCAATGATATTAAGCTGCTTATGAATTGTTGGAGAATATTTCCTTTTGACTAATTATTAATCACCATATATTTTTCAATACTGTTTTTTTTATGGCACTTGCCCTGAACAAGCCCGTTGTTGCGAAGACAGCGTTTTAAGCCGATAGGGAGTGTCTGGTATTTTAGTAGCATCAACAAGAGTCAAGAGTACGACTTTCCTACTCACGCATAGCTCATTCGCTTGCACGGCTCCTTTTTACAGGAGGGCACATTCACACATCTCACAGTTAGAATAGAGGAAGAACCAGGACTCGAACCCAGGACATAAGATCACGGGGAAGATGCACTATCCCTATGTCAAGACTCATGCAGTTTTTCAAAACCAACGAACTTTAGTGACCAGATATTTACCAGAGACATTTATTATCAATTAATTAAACTGTATTATTTTAATAATCTTACAAAAGTGTTGTTCATTTTGTATTTGAGCATTTGTAATATTGGCCAATTTTATGACATCATAGCACTATTACATCCACTCCAACTATCTTATAAATTTATCTGTAAATTGTAATTCATATTTTTATTTGTCCTGTAAACTAAATATGTATTAAAAAGAATACTTTCATTTGGCTTCAGGATTTCGGATTCATTCACAAAAGATGTCGAAAAGAAAATACATTTAAAAATTAATTAAATCTTGACTAAAGAATTTTGCATCGTCTATATTAGGATCACTGAAAGGATCACTTAGGATCGCTGAAATTTTAATTTTAATTGCTATTGTGTTATGCACTTTAATTCTTTTTGACAAGCCATGAAAACACATAAAATTTTAAATTTTTTGAATAATTCTTCAGACCTTGAAATTGTGTTTTGCGCTTTAATGTTTTCGACAGGCCTTGAAAACGCATCAAACTCTAAATTTTTTTAATTAATCATTTATCGGGAGCGCGTATGTGAGAGATGTTCTGTCAAAATATCGACAGTTTCATTTATGCAATTTTTATCTCAATTCAGTATACCTGTGTTCATTTTATATTGTTATTGCCATCTATGTTTATATTGTTTCTGCTTCTTTTTAAGTAAAAAAAGTTTAAAGTGATTGTAGTTATCAAACCTAACCCACTCACAACATAATTTTAATAGTTACGCTTTTGAAAATTTACAATTTTCTATAGTGTATGTGGAAAATATGCACGACCTTTCATGTTGATATGAGGCCGCTCCCGCTGGAAGGTTAAATAAATCCCTTTGAGGTGCCTATTTCCACTTCCCAGGCAATATATGTTAGCCAAATGCAGTACCTTTAGGTCTAACAGTTACATCTGTTAAGCATCAATATACACACGAAAATTAACTTTCATTATAAGCGGATATTTCAAGATTCTAACAGATTCTTAATATTTTGTTCATAAAAATTAAAATAATTATAAGCTGGCTTTGAATATTTATAGATATTTATTATTTCTGATTAAAAAAATATTTTTGACATTTTCTTGGAATCAAAATTTAAAATGATCTTACTCTATTTTGAAATATAAGAAACTTTGTCATTAGAGGGAGATAAAGGTTTTTTAAAATAATATTATCGAAAAAGTTTTCATCTTAATTATCCTATTTCTATGTATTGTGGCAATGCACAGATAATAATCATGCATAGTATAAAAATATAGCTTTATTTATTTTTCTTCTGGATTTTCTGTAAACAAAACAAATACCTGAAACAAAACAAAAAAAATTCTCTATTCTACATGTCTAATTAAACTTCACACTCGAAGTAAATGATTTAAAATCTTCAATAGAAATACATAATTATGGCTGTATCTTTCAATCCCAGAAACAAAACAACTCAAATAATTTTGAGGACTTGACTATTATGATGAGTAAATATTTTCGAATATTTATTACCGTATATTCAAAAGCAAAATTCATTACTATAATTTTGAAAGTAAATTAAAAGATTTTTAAGGAATAATTCTAATGATCCTTTCTCTCTTTGTATATATATATATATATATATATATATATATATATATATATATATATGTGTGTGTGTGTGTGTGTGTGTGTGTGTGTGTGTGTGTGTGTGTGTTCATGCTAGAGGTGGTATATGAGTATATGAGTTGATGAAATGAAATGAGATAATGTTAGGGCTGCTATACACTATTGTTAATGGCATTCATAAAACTTTAAAAATCCCATTTTGACCTTGTTTCAACTGCTCTTCAATCCCCTGCCAATCGTTTAGTTGGAAAGCAATGTAATTGATACATAATATTTTCAATAGCAAACGTAACTATACCTAGGTTATTAAAATATTAACTAATTCTAAGTCTAACCTAGGTTTCGTGGTGTTAGTCACGCTACGAGGTGAGCCTTCCTCCTTTGTAATCTGTTCACCACTTTTCATTAATATTTGACATGTGTACTTGTATTCCTTGTTTGTGCCTTTTTTTTTTCTTTCTATGTGCGTGTTTAATCCTTTTTATGCTATGACTTTTGCTTTCCCCACAATATTTGTTTGATAGGTCAAGAGTTACATCATCCTTAAAACATAATATTTTTACTGTATTGTACCGGGTGGCCAGAAATAAAACACCCCTACTCTGACCTCCCTGGATATCGAACTACTCAGTGTAAAGGCTTGAAAATTTGTGGACATACTATTCAAAAAATGGGGATACGGATTTCAAGAAAAAAAAATTAGTTCCAGAAATCACCGATAGGTGGCGCTGTACCACTGGACGTATGCTGAAAAGACACAAAAACACGTTTTAAATACATTTTATTTGAAAGTACCAAGCATACATGAAACAAGGACGTTATCGATGCAGGGAATGCTGCTCAATATGGCTCCCTTCCTGAAGATGTAAAATGTGAAGTCTGTGGACAGCTTGTTCAACTGCGGATCGTAACTGGTCATCTGAGATGCTTCTCACATGCAGACTGATACTCTCTTTCAAATCTGCCAAGGTTATCAGACGTTCTCGATAAACAAGGTTTTTTAAGTGTCCCCAAAGCCAAAAATCACACGGATTAAGATCCGGTGAACGAGATGGCCAAGTTGTCGGAAACGCGCGACTGATTATTCTGTCAGTGGTGAAATGTTGGCGAAGAAACTGTTGCACAGGGAGTCCAATGTGTGGAGGTGCTCCATCTTGCATAAAAGTAATGGTGTCAAGGCATTGGCGCTGCTGCAAATGGGGTACAACAAATGTTTCAAGCATCCTTTTGTACCTGTTGGCCGTCACGGTACATGTCTCAAGGCCATTGGAAGTAACCTCTTCGAAAAAGAACGGTCCAAGGATGAATGTGGCTGTGAATCCACACCAGACTGTAACTTTCGGTGAGTGGAGTGGAATCTCTTGGAAGGTACGGGGGTTTGTCGTGTCCCATATGCGACAGTTATGGGTGTTCACTGTTCCACTGAGGTGGAAATGGGCCTCATCGCTCCACAGAATCTGCCACGGCCACGATGCATCCACTTCAACTCTAGCAAGAAATGTCAATGCAAAGGTCAGTCGCATCTCCCTGTCTGTGGCCAGCAATTGTTGATTAGGGCGGATTTTGTACGGGAAACAATGCACCATTTTTCTGAGTACGTTCCACACTGTGCTATAGGGAACACCCAAGTGTCGTGACACTGCACGTGCACTACTGCAGCCTAAAACATTATCCATTGACTGTTCAACAATACCGGTGGCAACATCTTCAACGACATCTGTACGAACCGGTTTGCGTCCTCGACCAGGCTGAACTCCAAGATGTCCAGTTTCCTCGAATCGAGCGATCATTCTCCTGAGAGCTTGTGGAAGCAATGGTCCCTTACGCAAATCCTTAAGTCGGCGAAACTCTCGAAGTGCTGCTGGAGCATTTCCTTTATTCTCGTAAAACAACTTCACAAGCAAAGCGCGTTCTGGCAGCGTGACAGCCATCACTAATAAGAATGACATTCCCCACCTTTTAACTTCTTTTATACCCAGAACATGGCTTCTAACCATGCTTTATGCAAATTTTTCTGGTTACAGTATGAAATTGCAGTTACAACGGGAGTTCTAGCTTCTTTACTATTTTTATTTTCCATAAGGGGCAGAAAAATTAAAAAGGAAGCATGGAAGCATTCCATTCCGCATAAACATTTTAATTTTTATTATTATTTGTGTGTTTTGATCATAGTTCCAGTTGTGCAGCGCCACCTATCGGTGATTTCAGGAACTAATTTTTTTTTCGTGAAATCCGTTTCCCCATATTTTGAATAGTATGTGTACAAAATTTTGAGCCTTTACACTGAGTAGTTCGATATCCATGGAGGTCAGAGTAGGGGTGTTTTATTTCTGGCCACCTTGTATATAACAACTGTCCATGTTATATGGGCAATGTTTGTACAGCCGTTTTTTTAGAAGATCAATAACTCGGTCCAGATGATAGGGCTGGCCCTTTGGGCTACCTGGTAGCCAGGGTGATTCTCTTCCTCAGTTCGCCATTCATTGCTTTATACGCTGCTCGGTTAAGCATGCTATGGGTCTCTACTTACCATAGAGTTGCTCAGTAGAGGAAACAAGACTTTTTTTATCAGACTTTCCTGAAAGCTGATTATTCTGATGATGATTAGTTGTGTGCCCAAAGTTACACAGGTGAAAAGCTTGAAATTAATATTTTTAAAAAATAGAATTTAAATAGCTATCAAAAGATTCGCCATTGAACCATAAATTTCATATGCACAGGTACAAGATGCTAAAGAAGCTAAAGGCAGAGCCTTAAAACATTGAAATAAAATAAAAGCAGAGAGAGAAATAAAATAAAAGTTTTAAAGATAAATTAAAGCACAGAGGGAAAAAAACAAATAAAAGAAAAATGAAAAAATGAAATATAAATAATTAAATAATAAATAAATAAATAAATAAATACGTAAATAAATAAATAAATAAAATGTAAATACATAAAATATAAATAAATAAACAAGAAAAATAAATAATATACATTGAGTCAGCCTAAGTTAGAGTCTATTATCCGGAACAAAAAGCTAGATAAAGAGTTCTTTTTCTAATTTTTCATACATGACTATTCTCCAAATAATCGTCCAACAAGATTTGGATGTGGACACCGAAAGGCATGCTTTGAGCATCGACGAAATCTTTTTGTCGTTTAAATTGTGTTCGGATGATAGCTTGTAGCTTGGTTCCACTGTGACACTGAAAATTGGGTAATTGTCTGAAAAAACTCCGATTTGAAATATTCCATACGATGCCAAGAATGACATTTTATCCAAAGTATCATTTACTTTCTCTATGTTAGTCACGAACCGAATACAGCATTGAAATGAATATGCCAACTCTCCACAGCCAAATACTCATTGCATTGAGAGATCGTGAGTTTGAATTCCGTTAGAAACAATGCGATTCACTATAACCGTGTAAATATTTATTTCATTCCTTCATTTATATTTTCTTTCATTTCGTGTTCCGGAAGATTCTGGATTTTTCTTCAGTTTATCAAATAAGTGCTCTGAACCTCTCTTACTCTCTCCAGAAAAGTATTCTGAAATTTTCCATGTTAGTATAAAAATCGAAATCCCTCAGTCTTGATGTTCTGACTTCAGAGTTGAGTTAAGAAATTAATTTAGCTTTACATCATGTACGACATTGAGTTTCACACTAAAGTACCTTTTTAACAACCTCATTATTAGTCGATATTTTTTTGAAATGAAAATACATAAATTCTAAATGATTGCGTTTTTGTAAAAAATTATTCATCTTTATAATAACTTTTAACATATTGGCAAAAAAAAGAAACATTTTAATTTCTGTGCTTAAGAGAAATATAAAAGAATTAACAATTTTTTAAAAAATAATTGTTTCAAAAAGTAATTTAAATTTAATTAAATAATCCTCCGGAAAAATATCTGCTTTGAAAACTTTTCATTTTAATATTTCGTCAAGTCACTTCTCGTTTATAAATGTTTATTAATAGTTGAAGATCAAAATAAAAATTATAAAAACCTAGAATTATTAATGCAGTTATCAACAATCAGAAACAAATCAGTGCAATTTATACTTTTAATACGATAAAGGATTTTCCTTCCATTAAGGCATTAGGCTTTTATTTACAAAAATACATTAATTTTTTAGCTTTACTTTGGTTTAGCTGAAGATTTTACAAAATAATAACACGCTCTGAAATTACAAAGTTAGAATACGTAAAAAAAACCTTTAGTTCGAATTTGTGAATTAAAAATGCATATGGATAATAAGAAGATAGCTTTTAAGACATTATATGGATTCATTATTTATTAAATTTCTCTTTGCCAATGATTAAAGATATTTATTTCATTTAAGTTTAAAAGAAATAATAATAATTTTAATGTGCATTCCTTTAAATTATAGAATGCGTATTAGGAAATTACTTTATGAAGAAATCATTTTATATTTTTCTTAAGACATGTTTAAGTCTCTCTTAATATCACGTCTGTTTAAATAAATGTTTTCAAAAAAGGAATTTCATTACAAATTAAAAATCTAATTCATTTGTCCTTCATCGGAACATTTTCAATTAGCACAATTTTTATCATATCTACCGAGTAGACGCTGTTTAAAAACCACACTTTTCGTGAAATAACATAACAATCTAAATAATTAAAATATTGATAAAAAATAATTGAATTAAAATATTGATAAAAAATTTCTATTTAACTTAATGTATATGTACAGTTAAAATGATAAATCGGTGATTATGTAAAATTACCGATGATTATATATAATCACCACTGAATTTGATAAACATGATAAATTATTTCATATTCATCAGATTTGCTAGTTAGTTTATAAAATCTCCAACTCGTTCTATATTTGGTGTACAAAGAAAAATATGATTGCTGAATTACCATTTTGTGTAGAGTGTTAACTGTTTTGGCCAAATTTTGTTAGAATTTACTACAAATTTTCCTATTACTCAAAATATATTATATTTTCGAATAATTTTGTTGTATTTATAGTATTTTGTATTATAATTGAGAATACATCTAAATCCCATAGCTTTAAACAGTTTTTTTTAAATTCAATTTTTCATAAATTTTCCTACCAACGTAGTCGGATACCTTAAACACTCAGAATTAATGAGTGATTTTAAATATCCCGCTTCAATCAATGCGGTATCTAAAGGGAATCCTTTAAGCAAATCAGCATTCTAGACAGAATTCGGAAGATAAAGAGGGACCTCAAACGTCATTGCTAGCAGCGGAAGTCACAAGGGTATCCGGAAATAATCATCTTTCCAACAAAGTTTCCAGAAGTACGCCCCAAGTCCTAGACAAGTAACAACAGAAAATGGGAATCGCTATTTAACTCTGGCAATATATCGCGGAATCTGACTATCTCTCTTTCTTGACAACGCTTTCCCTCGAGCAATGACAACGGAATTCAAACTAAAATTCTGCATCACGTCTCTTTCGTCTATATGATTTCAGATTCATAATACTTGCTTTAAAGAAAGTGTTCTCCTTTGGTGCTTGTAGGATGAGGTAGAAATAGTATGTTAATGTAAGGGTTCAATGTGGTTCTAATTAAAATTCGACTATAAATAGCATCCTATAACTCAAATTAATGAAAGGAATTGTAACGAAATTCGGTATATAGTCTATACACGAGCTCACAGAATTTTAACGAAAATTTTATATTGATTACAGATACATAATATATGTTTCAATGAAAATATTCACCTTTGGTTCTTTAAGGATAAGGTAGAAATACTGTGTCAATGTAATGGCATACACAATGAGATTCTTCTATAAATAGCATCGTAGAATGCAAATGGATATAAGGATTGTAACGGGATTTGGTATATAGACTACACATGAGCTCACAGAATTCTCACTAAAATTCTATATCATGTCTCTTTCATCTATATCATTGAAATTCATAATATGTGTTTCAAATAAAGTGTTCATTTTTAATGCTTAAAGGATGATGTAGAAATAGTTTACCAATGTAATGGTATACACAGTGATGAACTCACACTCTCTAATGAGTGATACACTCTAATTAAATTTCTCCCATAAATAGCATCCTATAACGCAAATGGATGAAAGGATTGTAACAAAATCTAGTATATAGACTATACAT
>JAPMOQ010015762.1:242634-286725 GCA_026543055.1 Argiope trifasciata | reverse complement strand
ATGGATGAAAGGATTGTAACAAAATCTAGTATATAGACTATACATGAGATGAGCTCACGGAATTCTGACTAAAATTCTATACCACGTATCTTTTGTCAATGTGATTGCAAATTCATAATATGTGTTTCAACAATAATGTTCATATTTGGTGCTGAAGGATGAGGTAGAAATAGTATGTCTATGTAATGGTATACACAAAGTGGCTCTAATTAAAACTATCCTTTAAATAGCCTCCTATCACGTATATGGAGGAAATTATTGTAAGGAAATTTGGTATACAGATTATACAAGAGTTCACGGAATTCAACTGAAATTCTATAGCAGTGATTCGTCTATATGATTCTATTCGTCAATATGACTCTATTCGTCTATATAATTCTATTCTAGTCTTTAGTCTATATGATTGCAGATTTATAAAATGTGTTTGAAAGTGTTCACCTATGGTTCTTGAAGGATGAGGTAGAAATAGTACGTCAATGTAATGGTATAAACAATGTGGTTCTGATTAAAATTCTCCTATAAATAGCATCCTATAACGCAGATGGCGAAATGATTGTAACGACATTGGGTATATATGCTATACTTGAGCTCGCGTAATTCTTATTAAAATTCTGTCACGTCTCTTTCGTCTATATGATTGCAGATTCATAATATGTGCTTTCAAAGAAAATGTTCACCTTTGGGGCCTTATGGATGACGTAGAAATAATATGTCTATGTAATGGTATAGACAGTGTGGTTCTAATTAAAATTCTCACATAAATACCATTCTATAACCCAAATGGATGAGAGAAAAGAAACTTGGTATGTAGACTATACATGAAATGAGCTTTCGAAATTCCGGAAAAAAAGTTCCATCAAAGGGTGCATTTTTCGGAGCAACATTAATTTTAACACAATAAACGACCAAGACAGAATACACAAGCACGATTAACAATATAAAACAATAATTATGAATAATAAACTGAAACTCCAGAGAGTGCTGCCAGTTCTATGAAAAAAATGTTGAGTTTTGCATGTTTGCGAAAGAAGAGGAAGCTTTATGGAAAACACGTTATTGTAAGAAACGTTTGCAACCCTTGTCATGTTTTATGTCACTGTTTCAGGCTGTAAGAAACGTCTGCAATTGTTGTCATGTTTCATGTCAAAGTTTCAAGCTGTAAGAAAAGTCTGCAATTGTTGTCATGTTTCATCTTAAAGTTTCCGGCTGTAAGAAACGTTCGCAATCGCAGTCATGTTTATGTTGGATGTTTCAGGTCGTAAACAACATTTGAAATCGCTGTCATGATTTATGCCGATGATTCAGGCTGTAATGATGTTGATAGCGTTTTCAGATGGTGCTGCGATGATGTACAAGTTAAATAACTCCATAACACTTCACGTGGGAAGCATCATAACATATCAGTTACGATCTGCTGTTCAACTCTCTGTTCATCGATTTGACATTTTGCAGGTGATTGAGGGTGACCATATGGAGTTCCTTACCGTGCATCTTTCTGGACACGATTAAGAATTGCTCGTCTTGAGCAATTTCGTCTTAATCTGCTCTTATTTCTGCAAACTGAACCGTTTCTTTTTTCTCAAATAGTGCATTGCATAATCTGTATACCATGTATAGTCTGTATATCATTTCTTGATTATCTTTACTTAATGTGGTTCGATGACAAGGAGATCAGAAACTAATTAATGGATATTCATATTGTTTCTACATTCCGTTTTGATAGTTTATTGTGTTAATGTAATGTTTCTCCGGAAGATGGATATTTTGGAATTATTTTTTTTTTCGAATTTCCGTGCGTGCATCTCATGTATATTTTGTATAATAAAATTCGTTGCAATCCGTCCAGCTATTTGCTTTATATGATGCTGTTTATATGAGAAGTTTAATTATAACCATACTGTATATTAATTGCAATAGCAGTAATTCAGCGCATTTTTTGACAGAAAGTCCTGTTATGCACTAAGCTTGGTAATATGAATATTTTTCATTATTTAGGAGAAATCTGATAGTCTTAACAATCCTGTATCTGCTCAAATATTTGTTATGGTTGTCTAAGGCGGTTGAAAATTCGCCATTACATTTCTAATAATGAATATACCATTTTCCACAACATCGCAAATGCGAAAAGAAATAAATATTAATACAAAAATAAACTATTCCAACTACTTGATGTGTTTTTCCAATGAAGGATAATTCCAAATTATATCGAGGTCATTGAGAGGAAGATTATTTTAAATACTTTACTTTAGGGGGAAAAATCGAATGATTTTGCAAATATGTTCTCTGAACATGATTCAGATAAAAATGTTTAGTAAGTGTAAAAAATACTTTATTTTAATGGATATCTTAATACCTATTTTCCCGTTCAATAAATTCAGAAGCATTTTCATGAAATGTGCTTCATCTGTTTAGAAAAACGAAATGCTTCACTTTCATTCAGAAAAAAATACTCATTATACTCATTTTTTCAAGAGAAAGGGACAAAACCCTCATCTCTTCATTAAAATCTTAACAAAACTTCTTTCCACACAAATTATATACACTACGTTCATCAACTAAACAATGTCTTCAAAAAAATAATAACTTTCTTTTATGAAGTCATTAAAAAATATATAAATATACAATCAAGAATAAGAAAAGAGACCATGCACATCCCAGTGATGTCAATTATTATATATGAATACTGAAAATTCCAGTTTAAAGCCAATAATACATATTGAAAAATTCCATAATTAAAATGTTTATTGCTTTAGAGTTTTGAACAAAAACAAATATTTTTTTTATTTCAACATAATTCCAATAAGAAAGTGGTAAGATGAAAAAGATTAGAAATATAATTAACTTTAGTACATAAGAAAATGTTTTGAGAGATTTCAAGAAAGCTAATTCAATTTAAATTAGTGGTTCCTTTTTAAATTTAGTTTTTGCTGTGTATGCAAAGAAATATAAAATTGCATTAATCAAGCAAAATAAGTTTATTTTTGCTTCAATGTGTTCATGTATTTCAACAAATGAACAAAATAAATAAGGCAATTGAAACTCCCAGTTGCAAGTGAAAATGATATAAAGATTCGAAAATATTTATTTTAATTTATCTGCGATGAATCTCAGAAAAAATGTGATTAATACTGATATTTTGAATTTAAAAAAAAGCTTTAAATTGAAAATTAATGAAAATAGTTATTGAATATTTGAGAAATTGAATATTTAATATTTAATAAACAAAGTTATTCCAATTTCTTAAATAAATATTGGGATTATATGCGCTTATAAAAACATCGATGCACATAGAGAAAAATGTAAATATTAAATTCTTAAAAAGGAAAAATAACTTCAAATAGATAACAACAAATCCTCGTTGATTCTCAACACATTTATTCTTCAATGAATTATTTTTTCTTGATTTTTTTTGGTATACGAACAATGATTTTAAATTTAGGAATTCGGGACCAAACTTTTTGGCGTTCTGTTTATCTCATGACTAAAATTTAAAAAAAAAATCGAATAAATTCTTAAACTAAATTTGTATAAAATATCTGAAATTAAATAACTATTTGAAATTGAAGTTGTATTTTAGTTCCAAAGTATAATTTAAATTTAAGTGTAAAAATCATTGTTAAGATTGTATTATTTCACAAAAAACAAAGGAATTTCATTTTAGTTCTTTAAAGTACAAATACAAACTGAAAAGCAAACGGCATGAAATTTCCAATCAACATTGCGATTTGAGAAAAAAAAGGGTTTTGTAACAAATACTTTAATTTATAGCTGTTGAAAAATAGTTTTTATTACTTCGGGTAGAACTAGTTTACTTATTTGAAAAATTTAATGGCATTTATAATTTTCAGATTTAAACATTTCAACGATAAGAAAATCTAAAAATTTCATAAAAGAATCTTTAAAAATAGACAAACAAAATTTCTTTTGCAATATTTTTATTTTAAAAAGAATATTTGCAAAATATTTTTAAATTTGACATATACACATAGTATTAATATATTACCAAATCATTTGATGATTTAATTAACACTGTTCCATATGATAGAAAAAGGCAGGAACAATTGCAGAAATGATATTTGTGCTTTATTTTTTTCTGTCAAAACTAAAGTCATGAAATGAGAAAAAATTCCCTATTTGCAGTTCTCCACTAGCAGACGATAATTCACTGCAAGAAACATTTATTTTTTAGAGAAAGTGCAATTTCACTAAGAGTTACGTCATCTGTAATGGCAACATAATAATAGTTGATTAAATTTTCTAAGAAAGGAATTCTCTTAAAAAGATTAATTTTTTTTAATTATACACATTCGTAAAAGTTTGGAACATTCAGACAAACAGAGAAAAATAAGTATTTTAATTTTGAAGATCTTTGGATAAACTAAACCCATCTTATTCTTCAGGAGCTTTTCATTTTCTGAAACTAGAAAAAAATCCTTTTAAGAAGAATTGAAATTAATTTCTTCGGCATTGAATGAAAACAATAACAAGGAAAAAACTAACTGTATAATACAAAACAAGGACTTCCATATTTTTACAGAAAATTTCCTATTTTTAAAATCTTATGGGTGACTAATTAATAGAAGGCATGTATTTTCCTAGTCAACGAAGGAATAATTTTTAATTTCTTATTTGTCATTATTTTTTATAGTTAAATATGAGTAGACTGTAATTGCAAGGACTCTTTGTAACATAATAAACTTTATAGTGTTAAAAATGATCGAGTTTCTTAAAAATAATTCCTTCAAGTTCGTAAAGCTTCATACTGTTATGCCTGAAAAGATGCGAAAAGAAATTGAAAGAGGGAAAGCGCTGCTTTTTCTAAATTTGAGAAAACTACTTAGCACCTCCTTTTCAAAACGACGAGTGAAATATAACGCTCAAGAACGCTATTGGAAAAAGATTTCCAGTCTTGTAAATAGTTTAACCTAAAAATATTGTCACACGAACAAAATCTGTCTGTATAAAGTTAACATCAGTCTGAAAAAGGAACTAATTAAATTCAAAGGATGTATTTATTTTCATTTTAAAATTTTTTAGTAGTTCTAAAATCTGTTTATTTATTTTTCGTTATTTCTTAGGTTTTGTCTATAATGCTCGAGTGTCTTTCGTTAGTTGAATTTACAAATAAAAGCTATTTTTAGCACTATATTGGCAGTGCTGCTTCTTCTTAGAAACATGAAGCTAGTATTGTGCATTTTTTAAAAATATTGATGGAAAGGAAAGATCTTAAGTAACTGACAAGAGTATTTTGCCTTTCATAGCTTTGCCTGCTGCACAAAACTTAACATCTTCCATACATAATAAGAATCTCAGCTACTAGAAAGTCATGATTAAGAATCCTAGCTACTAGAAAGGCATGATTAAGAATCTCAGCTACTAGAATGGTTAAAAAGATGACACAAATGATATTTATCCACACATCATGTTTTAAGAATATGATTATTATATTCAATAAATTCAAACACATAATTCACGATGGAAGTGGGCTATTAAGAACAATGCATTTGCCAGTGAAGAAACTTTATATTTATCATTTTTTTCACATAGATAATTCAGTTGTTGAAATGCTGATGCAATCATGGATTCTTGGGTTACACGTGGCATGTCATAACTCATGGACATAGCATTATTAGAAAAGCTGAAAAGTACTGTAGATCGGTAATAAGTAATTGTCCTGATGGGACAACAACGTGCCGCTGTAATGTACTTTTTTATTACTGCGCATGTGCTTGTAGAATTTGGTGGAATTTTGGAGTGCAAAAAGTAATACTTTTTCATAGATTAATTCCAACATCGTTTCCTTTTTATATTTTCTAATGAGAGGCCAAGTTCTTTTGACATTTTATTTGCAATTTGCATTTGCAATAACTAATAAAATTCTTTCTTCCAAGCTAATTTGGTGAGATATTATGATATTAGAAAGTTATAATGTATCAAAAAGTACTTGCTGTACAAAATGCTGTACAAAATATGTTGGAAAGTCACCAACGTAATAATTGTATCAATTCTAAATTTTCTGTTTTGTGATAAATTCTAAATTATAATTTTCAACGACCAATTCTTCTATATATCTAAATCACTTTTTTGCTTGTATCTTGAAATAGGCTCTAATGATTTTTATCAAATTTTATATTTATATGAGATTCTGCTAAAAAGAAGCGTTACAAATTCAAAAACTTGTATTTGCCATTTGTATAGAAATTTAACAGAATCCTTATTCATTGGTTTTAAAAAAATATAAGAAAAAAGCAGCATTAAATATTTGACGAAACAATGGAGATAATTTTAATTTAGGGGTAAAAATATAATATGCTCTTAAAATTCTGTCTAAAATATAATTTTTATAAATTGTGTGAATTTTTTTTTCTCCAGTTGTCCATTTTCTAAAACTTCTCTTTCATTTTAACTTATTTCCACACTCTTTAATATCGAGAGTTATATTGGAACAATAAAATACTCTATTTCATCTCATAATAAATGGATTTTAAAAGCAGCGTCTTAAAGAATTTTTTTTCTTATTCGAATAGCATTTTTTTCTTAGGAAAGTAAATACATTCGGATTCAACTTTTTCAGTCAATTTATCTTCTAGTCGAAAAATTATTTATAATAACCAGCTCTTTATATAACAAAGTTTTGAACTCGAATGAAGCTGTAATACTATGCATTCTTTTTTATGTATTCTTTTTCTCAAATTATTATGTTCTTTTCTCCTATCTGAAAGCACAGAAACAATTCTTATCTTCATTTCTCTAAAACAGCATTTGGAAAGATTTATACCTATTTATTCTTTTTTTCTTATAGTGTTTTCTTGATTATTATATGCCAAATTTAATATTTTTAACGCAATGCATTATATCACAATAGATTTGAAACAAATTATTTAAAAATGGAATCTTTGAAGAATAGCATCATTTATTCGTTTATAGCAAAATGACATTATGTATTCGTTTAAGCAAGTACTTTAGCATATTTATTTTCATTTTACTCCATTTCAGGCAGTACTTAAAGCTATGAGATCGAAAAAAAATATCCTTATCTTATCGATTGATGAAAGTGGAATAATATGTAACATCCATTTTCATTCTTAAAAAACTATCATTATGATATGGATCATTGAATCTCCTGAAAAAAAATCTTGTGTGGGTTTTGCAGAGCATAATGAAAGTGGAAAAAAATGTTTTACTTTTTATGGCAATCCAAAAACACAAGTGTCTCATTTTTCGTTATACACGACCTCTATCGAAATCTAATGTGGTTTGGAAAAGCTGAAACTATCATTGCTTCAAAGGGAGTACATGTCAGTAAAGGGTGTATAAAAGAATACATGTCATTTCTTTTCGCATTATGCTGGTGCGTTTCTAAAATAATGGTTCTCAATCACTTGAGAAATCAGATCGGATCGAAGATAATCATAATGTCTTAGAGATTCTTTTGCGATGTTTTGTTGGTAATTTCTTATGTCTCATTTTTCAATAAGCATTTTCACAAGAAATAAATATGATAATGTGATACTAATATAATAAGTATAGCATGTCTTTATTCTTTTCTGTAGTAGGAATGAAAATGTATTCTGCTACAAATCAGGTTTTTATGTGCTTAGATTTGAAATCAACAAATCGAAATGCAATAGATCTTGAAATCGAATTAGCTCTTACAATAGATACTTTTGAAAAACTTTAGAAAAAGGCTTCTTTTGTCATCATCTTCCACAACTAGTTTTCTGAATCTTATGATAAAATTATACATGAAATAATTTCCAAATATTTTATAAACCGTATAAATTGGCATCTTTTTATTACAGAAAATAACAAATAACACCAAAGGACACCCTATCTAATTAGATATTGATAAATGCTTAAATTGAGATTGCACTTTAAAATCATCATATTCTAAAAGTTTTTATTAAGAAATAATGTATATTCATTTTCTCAGTAGCGAGTTTGGATTGTCCATTAGTTATAACAAAAATTCAACTGTGAAACAATTTTCAACTCAGTTTAAAATGAATTTTGAACGTTCACAGATGAGAATTAATGATATTCATAGTAAAACTCTTCTCTTAAAAATTTCACATCTCATCAATGGAATTTAATTACGTAAATATAGGAGCAGAAAGCATTATTATTTTGTAAATTCACAAAACATGAATAAATTATCAAAATTTTCTAAGTTAAATTTTCAAAAATAAAAATATGAAGTACGCGCAAGTGTATTTGAGAGTGCGTTTATTTTTGTAACTATTCTTTCGATCTTTAAACAGGAAGTCAAAGTATTAGTAGATGAAATTCATTTGGTGATCCTAACATCAGCATTATAGATAAAATTTTTGTCTAAAATCGGTATATAACTATTATTTAGTTGAATATAAACACATGTTATATAGCATAAATATGACATATATATATATATATATATATATATATATATATATATATATATAATTTAGTTGAATATAAACACGAAAACCCGGTAAATAAAATCCCAAGATTTAGGCCGTAGTCACCTTCTAGTAATATCTCTGGTTCAGAACTAGAGTTCGAGACTCGATTCCAACGAAGAACCTTCATGTAAGCATGGTTGGAGCATGATTAATCCGTAAGGGTCAAACATCCTCTTGTTGGTGCTGTGTGGAAACATGAAGTTGAGGTGCCTCCGAATGGCCACGATTCAAGAACACCAAGTTCCTTCCGAAATAACTTGGTGATGTCTCCCTTTATTAAAATAAAGGGTGCTAACGATAAATAAACTAAACTGAACAAACGTGATAGATGAATTACGCTTAGCTTATAGCTATATTTTTAGCTAGTGGCTTGCACAAATTTAATAATAATACTGAAATTTAAATTAATCATAATCATTAACTCTATATATGTATCAGATTTTGGTGCAAATTCTTCCTCTGGCATTCTCTTGTAATTGTTAAATGTAGTAAACTTATAAAGAAGGCTATTTTCTTTTATATATCATATCTAAATGCCTCATAAAAACATGGTAGGTAAGAGAAATTACTTTCTCATCCTATGAAATTTCCATTAATCTTTGAAATTGGTCCTTTGAAAAAAGATATACCCTTTGCCAATGAAAACATAAAACTCACCAAATTTTGAATTAATATTATAGACGTGAGGACAGATGATCATGTTTGATGAATTAATTAAAATCATGCTCCATTAAACATACTTTATTTTAATTTAATTTTATACATTTGTTCAAATCAGTATTCTTAATTAAATGTTATTGTTTCAGAATTTCCAGCACTAAATTCGTAAGTCAACTTGTACGTTTGAACTGTGAGTGTACGATGAGAAAAGTCAACAGGCCTCGAGCAAACTCAAATAACTCAAAAGGAACGATTTTATTAACACTACATAGACTACATAGACAACAAATACATAGCTGAGGCACACACGTGCTATGCATAGGGGCACTTCTAACAAATGGCAGCAAGCAAGCAACACAAAAACAATAAGAATCTCGAATCGTTCAGAGAGAGACTCGCTCAACTATAAAACAGAATTGAACTCAAAGAGCTAAAAACTCGGTTTCAAGATTTTTTATAGTTTCCAACACAGAGAAGGTTCTCGAACAATCAAGCATATATTGGTTCCTACTGACACTATCGCCAAAATTCTTGGAAACTCATGTTTCATCTATTTTTTATCTAACTCCTCGCCAAAGGGTTTCCAAGTTTGTCGCCAATTCCTATGATCACTGATTCGGTATTATCAGACCAACATCCTAAGGAACTGATCATAAAACCGTCTTTCTAGTGATTGAATTAAGTATTCAGATGCAATATTGCAGATTTGGATCAATATATTTCAGATATATAAATTGAATAGTTCTATGTTATTTTACGTCTATACTAAGAAATATATTTACTGATACCTCAATATGTAATATTTTATACGACTTATAAGACAAAATCACTATGATATTTCATTATTTAATATGAATAAAGGTTTTGCTTTCTTACTGCTAAAAAAAACATGTAATTTTTATTTACTTCTTTACTACTTTACTTATTTTTTCACATTAAAGAATGTAATCAATTACAAACTTTCATAACCCATTGCACATTTCTTAATTTGTAACTTTTTGAACTCCTTTTTATGGAAGCATAAATATTTTAAAAAGGGCTTATTATTATGAAAATAGTTTGATACCTCCAAAATTTCATTTAAAAATTCTGAATTAAATTAGTTGCTTCCAAAATTCGAAGGATTATTAAATTAAAAATTTAATTCCGAAGTATTTCATATTAATGTATGATATTGCACCATCCTTGTGTCTTAAAATTCATCCATAAGTATTGTTCAGTCATATTTATAACGATATTTAAGATAAATAATGTGTATAAGAGCCAAATCTGAAATTTATGCTTTCTTTATGATGGGATTGAGGAATTGTCTTTCGTAGAAAGCTTATTCATTTATTTAACACATAATGCTCTGCAAAAAGAGAAAAAGAATGAACTAAAAAAACATGTAGAGAGTTTTTATTTTTTTTCCCTTTAACTTCTTAAATTTCTCAGTAATAGCGCTTTTTCCTAGTATTCATATTTAAAAATTGGCATCACAACAACTATCTTCAACTTTGCATCAATGCAATTCGAAATTAATGGATGTTTGTATTGACGCAACCAATCTTACTGATTAATGGAAGTGGCATTGTCAGAACAAGTATCCAGCGTTCTTGTTTTATTTATCTCAGCTTAATAAATTATTGCTCTCTGAACGTTCATTTTATCTGCTATTGCCTGATGTAGTTTCATTAATTTGGGTGCATTCCACGATATAAATACTGATTGCAAAGAAGTTGTGGCATTATTTCTTTATTAGTAGGATGTATAGTTTAGTGATATGCACCTTTATATTTTTTAAAACATTAATTTGCAAAAATAATTTTAAAAGTTAAAATTTTTAATTGGATAATCAGATGTGGGACATTAAATATTTGATGTGTATAAACAATTAAATTTAAAGGATGCTTATATAGAAAATTAACAATGATTCTGTTGCTTCATTACTAATTTTTAACCTTCAGAAAACATACTCATTTAAAAAAAAATAGCTTAAGCCATGGGGCATTATGACCCTAAATTGTCAGGCGCATACACTTTACCCTATTGTATGTTTGCATAAAAATAAATATGGTTAAAGTACATAAATGTTTTTCCTTTAAAACATATGCTTATTTTAGAACAAGAATATATTTCATTCAACAGCACACAACTTTCGAAATGAGCAGGAAAAAACTCAATGCAATTTTAAATTTTTAATCAAAACTCAGCCTTTAACTTTTTTCAATCAAACTTTTAGGTTTTTTTTTCACAACTTTTCTTCATTTATTTCGTTATCTCCTTTCAGTGTTAACAAGGACACGACATCAGCCTGATGATCAAAAAATTTCAAAACTAACAAGATTTTAAGCGCGTCTTCCCCATAATCTGGGAGTTCCGGGTTTGGGTCTTGGTTTGGGCTTGGTTATTCTTCCCGTTTGTTCTGCATATGAGAAATCTGAATGCCCCCACTTGTAAAAAGGAGTTCTACAAGCGAATGTGTGCGTGTTTCCTCTTCAATTGAGCTAGAAGTCAGATTTCTACCCTCCGGTGCTCAGAAGCCTTGACCCTCAGAAGTCATTGCATCACCATTGTGTGATCAGTCATTGTGTTGACACATCATCATCATTCATTTCCATTATTCTATTCCAATGAAATTTTTCCATTGATAATGTATGTAATATTTTCCTGAATAATAATGTTGGAGGAATGTGAAAGTATATATTTCAGATAAAGTTTACATTTGAAATTTTTAGAAACTTACAAATACTACTTTGAAAATTCATAATTGGTGTCTTTGATTTTTATATAGGTACCCAAAAAAATTCTTTTATCATTCCTCATTCAGATTAAAATTAATTGCTTCCATAAATTTCTAGATAATTTACACATATAAAAAAAGAACACTTAAAAAAAAAAGATTTGATCTTTTTTTTTATTCATGAACAGGAAACAATTCAGTCAGATTTTCTGGAGTATTCAGAATCTGCATTTCGTTCCCGATTCTGTGTTATGATCTCTTTCCAAAATTTCAGGACTGCATCATCAGTCTAAGTTAGGACTGTATCATCTTTTTATCAACCAATTACAAGATTTAAGATGATGATTAATCCATTGGATGATTTACGATGATGATTAATCAATAGGATGATTTATTTTTTAAAACAAATATTGGCAAAGATAATTTTCAAAGTCAATATTTTTGATTGGATAATCAGATAGGAGAGCATAAATATTTTGCGTGTATAAATAATTAAATATGATTTTCTATTATGATCCCTTTCCAAAATTTCAGGACTATATCATCAGTCTAAGCTATCATCATTTTGTCAATCAATAGGAAGATTTACTATAAGATCTCTGAAACTGTGTTTCTCGTTGACATAAACATAATATTAAACAAATCTGAAACGTTAGCATAAGAAGAGGTTAATTTGATCCCAAACATCCTGTAAAAAATAAGACAGATTGTTTGATTGTTTTATGTGGCTTAGCCTTCTTCTACTAACCACCCCTACACCTGAAAGTACAGGAAGTAACAGGTATGAACTTTTATATATCCTTGGAATGCTTAAGCAAAAGAGAAATGATGAGGTGAAAAAGAACCCGTGTGGTTTTAATAGCTTATTGTCATAAATCAAAACATTAAAATCAAGTACCAAGAAATAACAAGGATGAAATCAACTATCCCAGATAATAGATTTCATAAATAAAAAGGTTGACCTTACTTATTATTGTTTTCTTATTTTATAGAAGCAAATTACATCAACCCTCTGATTCCAAAGAAAGGATATTGTCATAAATCTGTAAATTTACTTCAGAGTAAAGTTATTTCCCTCACCGGAAAGACTGATTTACAATCGTTGGTACTGGATGCTGCCCGGGTGCTAAGCAAGTGATCTCAGAGCTTGACGACAAATTTGGTGACTTTGGCTGCAAAATTGATAATGCTGCAAACTTCAAGGATTTTTCAAGGAAAAGGACGACAGACTGAAGCTGCAAGTAATCATATTCGGAGATGGAGTCGTGAAACAATCATCATCGAGAGGATAGCGAAGCGTCAAGTCAATAGTTCAGGGTTGTGTGGAACTTGAAAGAGTGCTTAACTGAGCTGCATGCCTTTTACTTGTGTTTATTATGGGAGCAACATCGGAGGAGTAGCCAATCGTATAAAAGTGACTCGGCAATTGGATTCAGCTAAAATAAGGAGACAAAGGAGAATTTCAGCCATTTGGAGAGACCATGGAACGAAGCTCCATGGATCCCCTTTCCTGCTGAATTGTGTCTAGCCGCTTTGGGTGCTGTAGTCGTGCTTGTAGGGTACTATCTGCTGTAGTGTGCTGTAGTCCCGTGTGTATGTTCTGACTGTATATATGTGCAGTATTTGTATTTGTCTCGTTTGAGTGCTTGTGTTCTTCATATAAATAAACGTTCGTTGTTGTTTTCTTCTGAGACCTGCTTATTGTATTTTCACACCATGTGACCATTACAATCGGACTTTGTAATCCGTAATAATAAGCAGGGTTGGTTTCATATGAATCATGAAATGGATTCCTTTGTTTTCTGCAGGTCTCTTCTTACTATGGTTAATGAGAAAGCCACAGTGGCATCACTAATTGACAGTAATACAATTCGGTTCAGTTTCAGTATTCAGTCATCACATTACGATATAAAATGCATATGTACGGAGGACATAATGATGATATTGTTACGGATCTGTAAAGCCGCTTCCTAACATGTTTAACTCCATCAAGTGAAATTATGTTTTACAATCAGCTCATTTAAGGTCTGGTCAGCTACCTCAGGTTGGCCATGGAATTGTATTGCAAAACTGGTCATACTAAGACCTTCAAGTAGTTTGATGATAGTTTTATTAGGAGCTGATATATGCTTGAACGTTTGAAAATCTTCCCTATTCCATGAACTCTAAAAGATCCGCAATCCAAGCTAAAGACTGCCGCAGAAACATTAAGAGCCACATAATGATTCAAAGGGGAATTAGTTGGATCAGTCCTACTAATTCCCCTTTGAATCATTATATGTCAAGTATTGAGTAGTAAACTAGTGATTGTTGAAATGGGCTGTGTCCCGAATCCTCCTGTTTACTCTGCAAGCATCTTCAAGAACCTGTATTGAGTTGCCAGTCGTGTAATCGTTAGTAGGCAGCTGGATACAGCTAGAAGAAGACAGTGGAGAAGAGCAGGCATTTGAGGAGATCGGACAGAATATCAACGTAGATTATTACCGTCTGCTTAGTCCTGTGTGGTTGCTTTGTGTGATTATTTAGGACCGATGACTACTATTTGTCTGCAGAAGTTTCCTGTTAGTGCTGCCTTATGCATCGTGTATTTGTGTATTTGTCGTATGTGTGCTCGTGTCTTTCTATTAATAAAAGTCATTATTTGCTATTCAGGCCTATTGATAGCAAACTTGTTTATTTTACGAACTAGTGAAGGAATTCTCAAAGCAATATCGTTAAAGGTTCATTTTTGGATTTTTGAATGCACTTTCCATAAGGAAAAGCAAACTATTTTATGGCAAAGCACTGGTATTTTTAATGGAACAACAGAATCGTCTTTAAAATTTTACTTCGAATTACACCCCTAGTTTTAATACACTTTATTGATACTTTTTCCACCAAAACTAATGTTTTTCTTTATTGAAGAATTAGAAAAGTGTTAATTGTGTAAACCATGCCAAAGTCATATGACTGACTCTCCGACTCGCCTCGAAGGTACACGGATGAAAAAAATCTCAATGACCGGACAGCTTCTTGAGTAACACTACAGGGAACCGTGGTTGAGTCCTAACGACCATTACCGGCCACCACTGTATAATCCATCCGACCACAACAAATCTTGTCGATACTGCTAAGTTCAGTGCAGGCGGGGTGGTCGGCTGTACACAAGAAGTATAATCTATCCGTAAGGAAGTACATCCCATCATCGATGGGAAGCAGACCCCGATATTTTCTTGTACTCTCCATGGGACCGACAACTACCTTCCAGAATGCTTTTCTGCCTACCCCCTTGGAGGTTTCAAAACCATAAGGAAGGATGGTTTTAGAAAAATGATGGTTTAGAACCATCGCTTTTCTAAAAGCTGACTGTTGTGCAATACAACATAATCATCCCAAACTAATTTAAACCTTATTTTTGAAGAAAAAAATTGGCATAAAGAGAAAGTTTTGAGTCTCTAAGGATTTGAAGATGGTGGGCAAAATACTTGTCTATCTAAGAACTGTCTAAGTTTTAACTCTTACATAATCTGACAGTCACGTTATTGCTTAAAGCATGTTTAAACTGGTTAATGATTTATATTAATTAAGATAAACCATGTCTTAAGAAATAATATTGTTCTCTCACGATACCGTGAAATTTTTGATTGCAGAATTCGTTTTTTAAATATTTATTTCTTATTTATATCATAGCTTGCTTTAAACAAAAGCTCAGCATAGATTTATGTAACCGGACTTGACATACGACCTTAGGATGAATTCTTGTCACGAATTCTTCCAAATATTTCTCATTAGCGATTCCCTTTTTTTGCCTTTGATTTTGTTCACTATACAAGGTCATCGTTAACATGCTCACTTCCACTGCCCCCTCCTGATATCAGGACCATCTATCTAATGAGATGAGCCATTTTTTTGCTATCTTTTAACTGTAGAAGAGAAGTTGTCATTTAATAACATAGATGGTTTGGTCCTAGAAAAATACGCAATCTACGAATTGCCAGTCAACATGCTCAGCAAGATTTGACTGTAACCAAGATTTGACTGCTGTCATTTTATAAATGTTGCTTTTAAATTAAACTGCATTCAGTGAAGCAGCATAAACATAATCGAAGCATGTAATCCATATATGATTATTTGTAATGAGTGAATTACTTACATTAGTTCTGAGAGCAAGTTTATTTGCATTAATACTCCGGTTTTAAGCAACCTTAGGATATTTGGGACGAAATATAATTTTGAACCTCAATCAGATGTCGAGGATGACAACTGAGCCAGCACCAATCTTCCAAACTACACCAGCAGTGGGACGTTTGGAACCGATGGATTTAGCATGCCTTATACTCGCTTACAAGAAGGCTCTTTGTTGAAATGGGTTCTTGAACCTGAAACCGTCCGGTTCCACATCTGAGACCTTATCATTAGGCCACAGTTGTTGTTTTTGAGTAGAAGACGATAATATCCCCTTCATTTGGCTGTTTTTAATTCGAGAAGTTGTTAATTTCCATCCGAACAGGATTTTAAATGAACGTGGATTACAGAAGTCTGATCAAGATTAGATTTTCGGAAAATGATATCCGAAATGATTGGATGTATTACAGATAAAAAATCTGATATCACAATTTTATTAATCTTAATCTCTTACAAGTAACCAAAATTGTGTTTGTAATAAGACAAAACTCATTAAATTGCTAAATTCTGTGTAAAAATTTCACTAATTTCGAGACTTTGTTGAATATAAAACTAGAAGAGAATCATTTTATCAATTTATGAAGTATATATCAATTAACTATTCGGTATCTTAGTCAATATAGCGAATAAAATTATATTGACTTATGTGCTGATATTCTAATAACCTATGTAGCCTAAAGTTATATAGGGTTATGTTATGATTCTATAATATTATATTATATATTATTATAATACATTTTATATTATATATTATTATATCATATATTATTATATTATATTTTATATCTATATATTATAACCTATATAGATTGACCTGTTATGTCCATATGTGTATACCAATTGACTAAAGTGTTAAAAATATATCTATTTGTAAAACTTCGGTTTTGGGGGAAACGGTTAAATATAGATTAATTAATAATATTATTAATTATTTCATTTCATTATTTGCACAAATGATGTAATAAGTATTCTTTTTCAATGAATTATTCATTGCTCATATTTTTTTTAAAATATAGATCTGCTTCAAAACATTAACTTAAATGTCTAATATTTTATGAAATTAAAAGGTTTGATTAGTTGAAAAACAATTTTAAGATTTTAAATGGATACTTAAAGTGTAACAACCGATATTGCTTTCAATGCTGCTGTTAATTAATTTGATGCCATATGAGCTTAGTAAAGGACCTTTGAATCCCATCCTATTGATTTTTCGATGACTATTTGCTCTGAAATAACATGTTACGACATCCTGTAAGCTGATTAGATAAGATCAGAGATCTATGCATGATTTATATCAACATAATCGAATACCTCAATCGCCTTTATGTTTGTATTTAATGAAAATTAAGATCTTTTTTTATTTAAGTGGATTTTAAATCTAGACGAATTTTTTATAGCCGTTTTTTAGCTCTTACAGCTTAAAGATATTTTTTGTAATTGATTAAAAATAAAAATTCTCTCACTTTATCAATTCACTCACTTTTGCAGATACAACAAAAGATGGAAAAATGCAACAAAGAAATCATGATACAAAAAAATACAATCATATCACTCATTCACATAAAGTATAGTCTAAACAAATACTATTCTTGGACAATTGAGTGATAACAAAGACACCAATCATTTATTTACTTTCCATATGGGTGTAATTATATTTTTAGAGATTATGGGAAGTTTACATAATAATAAAATTTAAATTGTGAAATAATATCACTCATTTAGTTTAGTTTAGTTATATTAACGTCTCTTTTAGAAGTAACCCTAGGACTATTTTTGGAAAAATCTCGTCATTTCGAACCGTGGTCAGATGACACCTCCTCTCCAAACTTCCACACCACGGCAGCGGTAGGACGTTTATCTTTGACGGATTTAACAAGCACCAAACACCCTTACTTGGCGGTTTATCGGCGGAATCGGGCTTCATGCCCGCAAACCTCCGGTTCCGAAGCCGATATCTTACCACCAGACCACCGAGGCCTTATAATGTCTGTTACGTCTTCAGTATAAAAATTGGAATACTATTTTATTTTATTCAACATACATTTGAACAATCGGATAGGTAGACTTGCACAAAATTTGATAGAAATCTACAAAAATGTATTTTCTGGGCTCAAGGAGTGTAAAACTTGGTGATCCGCCAAAGCATCTAGTTGAAATTGTTTTAACGATTACTACACATTCTCTATCATACGCATACGAGAAAGTAAAAATTCAGTAGATAGAATGATGAAAGGAAAACAATGAAACTAATCAAAAATTGGTTTTTCATTAAAAGACAACTTCGGTGAAACATTTCGCTTTATTAGCTGGCAACAGAAAAAAGTATACTTTATAAATATTATTTTAATTCCTTATACATAGATCATATATAACACACGCAGCAATCCCAATAAAAAAGTTCTAAATTGTGATGAATCCATGTTTACAATTTCCATACGTTCGGTATACTTTTTTTTCTAAATTCTTCACTGCTAATAATTAATCGTAATAAATTTATTTTGAATAATTTAACATGGTATTTTAAAGGATTAACAAATATTATGTTTTACTATTTTCATAGAGTAGAAAATAATTTATGATCATCAACTTTTTACAAAATCTTCAACGAATGCGTTTAAACTTTTCTTGAGGAAAGTTTCTACATATATCTAAAAAGAAGATATAATTTTAAATATATTTCTCTTATCTTAAGAGACTTCGTTCTGAAATTTTTTTTGAAAAGCTATGTAAAATTGTAATATTTTTAAATTTCTAAGTAAGACACGTAAATATTTAAGTATTTAATGGTTGAAAAATACAAAAGATATAAACATTAAATAAGCTTTGAAAATTGGTGAAATATCATTATTTTAGCTAAGAAATAGTATTAAAAAAAGCTTTTTGCTCTGAAAGTTTATCTGATGATATGGTAAAAATTTTAGAGAAAGGTTCATAAATATATTTCCTAGCTTCTAAATCACGAAAAGAATATTTTCTACTAAGCATATTTAAGTATGGGAATACAATAAATAAATAAATAATGTGAATTATTCGCTTTGTGAAATATTAAAACAGCTTCGAAATATTTCTAAAGGAACTGATTACACATTTTTTACAGAAAATAGGGAAACATTATCATATCAAATTAGAATAAAAAATATGTATAAGATTTTAATAAGTTCAGGTTCACGTAAAACGATGTTATCAGAATTTAAAACGTCAGAAAAGGTTGTTTAAAGATGTAAATATAGCCTTAAGATGTAAAATTCGGAAATGTAAAAACTGTTGTACCTCCCCAAAGATTAAGCATTGCGAAATAGATCATTTTATGCAAAAGAAGGTTAAGAAATTAAGACTTCTGAATAAAATAATTTGCTATTAGGAAAAAAAATACCGAATTTTAAGATACCATCGACCTTCAAATAACTTCATCTGACCTATTTCCATTCGATATACTATCAAAACGAAATAATGCAGAAGAGCTAATATGGATTTCTACTCTGCTATTATATATTTGTTGTGAAATAAATGTGAGACATATCTCAAATATTTGAAAGGATATCACAAGAAGCTATCATAATACCTTCACATATAGAACTTTAAGAAAACAAAAAGAACTCTAGGCTGAAATATTCTGAATATAATGCTGTAACGTATCTATTGCACAGTATTCGGAAAATAAATGTAATTACCGCCTATTTGAAACATTTCTAGATATTTCCTAACAAAGAACTTTTGACATTAATCATTTATGTTCCCCTCTAAAAATTCTTTCAACGAAAGTTCTTGTATTTCATTAAATCGCAAACAAAAAAACCGGCAAATCATAAATTCTTTCCTGAGAGTCATATATTTCCCTGGCAAAGTGTGTCTTAAATATCAACTTTCAGCATTTAAACAATCTCTATTTTGAAGAGAAAAAGACAAACCTATCCGAAATTAGGCCGTGATTAAAAATTTTTTTCAGCCAATACAGCGTTGAAACTTTAACTCAGAGAGAAATTGCCAGCAAATTCGAGTTTAATTTAAAATCAGTTCATCGAAAGTACTTTTAGTTTCGTATCTTTTACTCGTGGAGTGAGAAATCATTCGATTAGCGTCACCTGTTACAACCACTCACCAGTTAATGTTTTGCGTGTTAAGGGATTTTAAATGTTTGAGCATTTGCTACTGCCTTAAGGTATGTGATTGCTTTTGGGATGAAGTTTCTAAAAGAAGTTACAAAACACGGAAATTTTTATAATCATTTGTGTGAAAAGTGATTGAAATAAAATCATATATGGAATCACTGTTGACTCAACCAACCAGACTGGGGTGACGCAGCAAAAATGACTAGTTTATATTATTATTTCCTGTCTATTCATTTCTCTTATTCATGTTTCCGGTGGATTTTATTGTATATGAAGGCCGTGTTCAGTCGTCAATTCTGTATTCGTATAATTCACTCCAGTGTTTAATGGTCACATTACAATTGTTGAAATAATCTTTGAGATCTGCTTTCTTTGCGTCAGATTCAAATTAATCTTCGAAATGAGATGTATAAATTTTCATTTCTTGTTAGCTCTACATTATTTCTTATTCTTAAATTTTACAATCACAATACACCAGTTAAGTGACAAAAGTTTCTTTTTTTTAATTTAGAATAAAGGATTTTTTGGCTTAAATCAGCAAACCCCCTCAAGTCAATAATCACATATTATAATAAATGAAAAAAAAATAATTTTCCTCTCTAATTTATCTAAAACTCTTGTGATTATTCAAATACGGCATTCATTTACATGAACTTAATACTGTGAAAAGCAATTCTGCAAAAAAGAGCAATAATACTTTCTAAAATTTCGTTATTAATAAACTCGATTTATCGTAACATGGAGTGCTTATTTTCTTTAATTGCGAACATTTTATTCTTTTAATGAGAAAATCTTTTACTTTTTCTATTTAAACAGCCGAAGAAATTAAAATGTGAAATGATTCTAATATCTTGAAGTTTCCAAAATTAAACTGGGGCTCTAATTGTTTCATGGTAGCGTAAGATGTTATCTTTTAAGTGGGAAATTGAAACTGGTTTCATAGAGTATTTGAAACTGAAATGCAATAACAGTCGTTGAAGTTTTAGACAGCTGTTTTCAGGATGTCCGTTTATATTTCGAGAAGTATATTCAAATCCAGTTGCTGATAAGCTGTTTCTATGCTGTTCCAAGATTTGGTAACACAGCCTGATAAAGGATGCTTTGATAATGGTTAGGTAATTTGAAATTAGGATAATATCAAGAAATGTTTCTACAAATTTGCTACTTAGACAATTAAAATAATATTATCTTATAATTGATATTTTCAATAAATTAATATTGCATCTACATATTTTAAATTCCTCTTAAGAGTTCAAAAACAATATATATATATATATATATATATATATATATATATATATATATATCTGTGTGCATGCAGTTATATGTGTATGCATACATGTATGTGTGTTTGTGTACATATTTCTGTGTATATGTATATAAGTGTGTGGTTCGGGCTGGCTAGTTTGCAGAGCGTTGGATATGCATCCCTTGGCTTACAAGTTCGACCACCCCCGGCATGTGTTGTGGTTGCTGGCGCACGTTCAAATCTATCATGGTCACAAAGTCCTCCATGACGGGAGTAATACCATTGAAAGTACTGATTCAGTCGTTCTCTGATTCAGATCTAAACTGCGATCTGCGCCTGAGTGAATGAAATATATAAATGAAGTTCGCACAGTAAAAAGGGTTATGACGCGAGAGTAGCTAAGCTGTGCTCTTGGACCTAGATACCACAACTTAAAAACAAGAGACACAAAAAATCGGCTTAAAGTCGTTAAAAGATTTTCAATGACAAGTGCCATTAGAAAAAAGAAACAATATGTGCTTGTAAATATATTCATCCAAACATGTGTGAGTGTGTATTATGCATGTGTGGCTGTATATATCTTTCATTCACTTGATTTTCATCTGAAGTTTTATTGTTTTCATTAAAATGTGGTTTTAAGTTATTATGTATTTTCGGCATTGAATGATTGGTTTTTGTTTTCAGTGCTGCATGAACATGGATAATTATAGAAATTCCAGTATTGACTTCATGCGTTTGATTAATAATATTATCTCTCCTAAAAATAGATTTAAAAAATTTTGATTCAAGAATCAAACCTGCTTTAGGTTCCGCTGAGCAATAACTTTGTCATCGTTTTCTGTATCTTTAAAAAAAAACAATATATTTTTTTCTGCTTTGAATTTCTGCAGTCGAAAGTGACTGCAACATCTTTTTTTGACTCTGATCTCTCCTCCATCAACAGCATGATTGACATTCTTCATTGTTACCGAGAAGCTTTGTAATAAATTCTTAGATGGCATTAAAGAAACGATTTGCTTTGAGAAATGAATTATTTATCGGGAAAGTGATTCAAGCTTGAAAGCTTTGACATTTCGGAATTCGTAAGAAAGAAAGTCTTGCAATCATTTACATACATATTAATTTAAGTACTTAAGTAAAACACTACGATTTCAAGATCTTAAGAATGTTTAATTGTGTCTTTATATCATGAAATGTATTTTGTAGACTATTTTCCCTAAAATTCATACATAACATAAGTATTTGCTTAAAAAATTGCAGAATATAATAGAAACTGTTTTATGCTAAAACATTAATAGTTCCATGTTCTTCAATTTAGACAAAAGAATGTTGAAACTAACGTAAATATGTTTTAACTTTAGGCATTGAATGAATTTTAAAAATCACGGTTTATTTCCTTAAGATTAAATATATTTTAAGGTTATTAAATAAATAGTAAAAAAATATTTTTTAATATTAAAAAAGCTTAAAAATATTAATATTTTTCAAAAATATTTGCAGGTTAAACCTTATTTGAGATAACAAAAATGGCAGTAAAATGTATTGGAAACTGTTTTAGAGTAATATATGTTTGAAATTTACATCTAATAACCAAGAATACGATTTGATTAATGGATTTCCTTGGCAATTTGTTCAGAATTTCACGGTTCATTGTTTTTCTTGCTTTAATATTTTATACGTACACTGAAGAAATGCATGTAAACATTAATTATGAAAATTTTTCATTATAATAATTATATTTTAATCTCTTTCTTTTAGCGAAACAAAAAAAATATCTTTCTATAATAGATTTTAAGAAGATATTAGATGTTTTTCAACTTCTTTTATTAACAATCTTTTTCTAATGAATACATTTTTAATCGATACTTTACGCAGTTACTCTTTTCCTATACTTTGGTACAATTCAGAAACCTATTTCAAAAAGGCTACCTCAGTCATACATAAATACACAATTGCATATATTGCAAAATACATTATCATATTTAGAAGACGATGATTATGAGATCTTAACTACAGTATCAAAATAACTAGAGCATGAAGATGCCGACTTTCAAAAATATTAAATAAAACATAATGTGATCATTCTTACTTTTTTATTTTTTGACACAATTTCAATACACAAATAATTTTACAATACTTTTTATTGTGTTCTGAATGCATTTAGAATATAACTAACTTTTGAATTTGAAAAGACATTATGAGAGAAAATTTACCCATTTTGCATTATGCCTGTATTTGTTTGGAAAACCAAACCTTTCGTGAAAGGCAGAATGGATATTTACTGAAATATCTGTATAAAATCTGATGGTAACCTAAATGGTTTGTCTATTCATACACTGCATGATCCTGCACTGAATTCTGTTTAAATGAGGAAATGTAATTCACATTAGTATTCTACCAACATATAATTCAGGCTGATGAATAATGCCGAAAAGTGTGTTGATGAATGCTAATTTATGCATTTGTTAGTATTCATTTCCTAAGATTACAACAGCAAACTGTGGTGCATAAGAAAATTATGTTCAAGATAAGATGACATAAGCAATGGTAAATATTTTCTTGCTATGTAGTATATAAAATAAACATTATATAGGGATAAACACTCAAACACCTGTATGAATCTCTAATTTGACTATTTCAGTAATTGTACATCTGACGTATATTAAAACACCTTCAAAACAACTAAAGTTCGAACACATTTGGTTCTAATATTTGATTAAACTTATTAAATAAACTAAAGTCTTCGAAAAAATTAGGCTTATATGGAAAAATACGAAAAAAAAACAGTTTTTGGTAAAATCAAGATTTATTTTTAATATTTTATTGAAAAGTATCAAAGGATTATTTTAGAGGAAGCATATTCAGAAAATCGTTCTGAAATATAAAATGAAAATGTGAATACCACTGTTGTTGTTTTTAAACTTTTCATAATGATAGTTTATAAATTATTGTCTTTTGAAATTTGTATTTTTAAATATTTATCCTGTAAAAATTTATTATAGCTCTCATCAAATTTGTCATTAAAAATAATATTTTAAAGGTTTTGTTTTTAAAACTTTATAGTCATATATTTGCAATTTGAGATTAAATTGTATTCAGTATATGATTAATATTATGGAAAAAGTAGTAGACATATATTTTTCTTTTGAATTTCTTTCAAATCGATTACATATGAAGAATTTCACCTGGTTAAAATCCGCTTAAAGCTATGCAAGGAAACATTTTTTATGGAAATATAAACAGTTTAATTTATATAATATTATGTATTATGATAAAAGCAGTAGTTTTAATTTATAATTGATCTTCAGACAAGTGTAATGCTGAAAGAAATTTGTTCACATACTTATTTGATCTACAAGAGAAATTTTTTTTTTTACAAAAATGTAGAAAATGATTAATTTTAAAAATTGAATAAATCCATTTGCTTATTGTTTAATTCCAAATATTTTTATACAAATTCAATGTTAAAAAGAAAAATCATCCTTGTTTAAAATATATTGAAGAATCTACCTTGTTGAAACACTCATAATTAATTTTTATTATCAATGAAACAACTATACAGGGTGGGCCAGAGAAACTTACTTATTTGAAAAAGTTCCAGAGCTATGAGTTGGTTAGGTAGACGGGTGAGGCTACTGGAGAAGGAAGTTCCCAAAATTGTACTACTTTTAGTCAGTTGTCTTCATGCTATATTCTAGAGAACCACGGGACTTCAACGTCTAGAACTTCTTTTCAAACGGTCGCTCGCTTGTTGCTACGCAACGTGCCTTCCATGCTCGCTTTAAAATTTCTCCTCACAGATCCATTCCTGGCCTTTATTCGATTATACAGTGGGTTAACTCATTTTGGGAGTGTTTCTAAACACAGAAATGGAAATCAACGCACCACCAGAACTGCGGAAAAAAGCGAAGGAGTGAGGCAGTCAGTCCCATATTCGGCTCGCAAACATGCAGCTGCTCTAGGAATTTCAGACACCCCTCATCGACGAATTCTCCATTAAGACCTTCAGTTTCATCCCTATAAATTGGCTGTTGTGCAAGAGTTAACTGAATACGATTTTCTTGCCCGTCAAAAGGCATGTGAAATTCTCCTTGACAACCTGCCTGAGGCAGGTTGGTCGTTTTTTACATGGTCGAGGCTCACTTTGAAATCCTTTGTTTATATAAATCTTCCAAAGATAATAGCTCACCTTAACAACAACATTCGCCATTGCCATCAAAAAATCAAAAATCAAGCTTCAAAAATTGACTTCATCAGTGTATGCTCAATGAGGGCCGTCATTTAACGGATGTCGTATTTAACACTGTATGAAAATAAAATCGGAATATTGTACTCTCAAACAAAAATAATAACTGAAGTAGTTTGGTTTGTATTGAACTTTTAAAAAGTAAGTTTCTATGGTGCACCCAGTATTTAGTTACATTTAATTATTTTCTTTTATTGTCAATGATACAATATTAATAAATTGTATCATTTGATGATAAAAGATGAAAATTGACTTCTTTTTCTATCCAAATTCCTGTTTTTTTAGTTCTTAAACAGAGTAAGAAAAACATATATTCATAAGGAATTATCTTTTTTCTTTCACTCTGTCTCAAAAAATATTTTTTTTAAAAATCGCCTACTGCGAAGAAAACAATTTAAACCCACTGCTGCCGAATATTAATATCGAAATACCGAATACCTTTTCATAATGGACTGTGAGAGGAGAGTAAATATTATTACGTTTGATGTTTATTTACACAAGAAAGTAGGAAGCTTATGTAAAAGAATGCACTTTTATGCTCCAGTGTGGGCAGCTAATTAAATAAAATGTGCTGCTTTCAAAGATTCACATAACAAAACAAGAACTTCTTTGCTCAGAAAAATTAAATTAGCTTGCGAAGGGTAAGGAAAGTACTTGTAAATTCAATCAATGTTATTCCTTCCCACTTAAGTGAATTTTTTGTATCTTTAAAGAATTACTGAAAAGCTCTAAGAATCTTGTTTATTAGCTTCGTGATTTGATTTTTGTATTCTGTTTTGAAGATGCACTAAAGCGTGTGAAAATATTTATTGTATGGAGATAAAGTGTTAATAATAGTATCTGAAAATTATTATGTATGTGAGAAAATGTTGTAATTACTAGATGCTTTATTAATTTTCAGTGTACAAGATTGTATAGAAATTTAATTAAGAATCGAGCCACAGAAAACAATTACTATTAACGGTAAAATTGCACCATTGGTTCAAGCTTTTTAATTATTTTCAGACAGCTTTTGCAGAAAATGCATTTCTGTAAATAGCAAATCACATATATCATGAAAACAATTCCAGAAATTGAATTAGCTCACTAAAAAGCCGCTCAAGTCAAAATTGTAAAAAGATAATGAGAATAAAAACACCATTATCCACTAGAAATTTCTTCAAAATTGGGCATGTGCAGCAAAATTTGTTTGTGATTATAAATATTGTTTGAGATTTTGAAATATTTAAAATTATTTTCTGTGCTAGAAGATAATTAAGGCATCAAACTGGGTGTGGAGAAAATGAAACATTTTTGTAGTGTTAAATAAATGAAATTGTAGTAAACTTTCACAATGAGAAGTTGAGTGTATATATATATATATATATATACACAACGAAGAGCTATTACATTATGACCACCCTGCTAATAACATGTAGGGCCACCTTTAGCCCTCAAAACTGCTAGTACTTGCCGTGACATTGATTCCACAAGGTGCTGATAGGTAGTCTGAGGTATCTGGTACCAAGCGCTCACCAACTGGTCCCGCAATTCCATCACCTTGCGAGGGGGTGGCATGACAGCACGAATTTGGTTTTCCAAGTAGGACCACAAATTCTCTATTGGATTAATGTCAGGTGAGTTTGGGGGGCAAAGACATGACTTGAAAGTCACTGGAATGTTCCTCGAACCAATCCATGATGATTCGACTTTTATGACATGGTGCGTTCTCCTTTTGGTACACGCCATGCTCCGCCGGAAACACTGTTCCCATGAATGAGTGAACCTGGTCTGCAACCATGTTCATGTACCTTCCAGACGTCAAGGATTGTTCTATGGGGTTTATGGGTCCTATTATGCTCCATGAAAACACTGCCCACACCATAATACCCCCACCACCGGCTTGTCTCCGTCCAACTGTGCATCCGGGAGCAAGGGATTCATTTGGAAATCGGCGTATTCTCACACGCCCATCGAGGTGATGGGCCAGAAAACGTGATTCGTCGGACCATGCAACCTTCTTCCATTCCTATGCTGTCCAATCCCGATGTTTCTTGGCCCATAGCAGACGCATTTGGCGATGACGTTCCGTTAGTGCAGGAGCATGCTTCGGCCTCCGGCAGCGTATGCCCATACGCAGCAATGTACGCTGCACAGTGTGTTGAGAAACACTGCATGGGTCACCACTGTTGTAGCTGGTGGTGATTTCGGCTGTTGTAGCCCTTCGGTCACGGCGAACAGTGCATAGCAATCTCCACTCTCCTCTGGAATCAATGCGGCGTGGACGACGCACTTTTGGCCGGCGACTTGCCGTTTCACCATTTCTGCACCACCTTTGATATGTGCTCACAAGAACTGCACGTGAACAGCCCACTAAACACGCCGTTTCTGATATTGATGTTCCAAGTCGCCGAGCCATAACGATTTGACCTTTATCAAAGTCTGATAAATCCGCTGCTTTTCCCATTATGTGGATAATCGCACTATGTTTAGAAAGACACTGCATTAACATTTTATATACTCCAATATCAACCATGCACGCGCAGTGGCTCTGCTCCTGGACGAGCCCATTCTCATAGATGGAGGGTGGTCATAATGTAATGGCTCTTCGGTGTGTATATATATATATATATATATATCAAAATCTACACTACAGATGTTACATTCTTGCACCATCAATTTTTATCTAACTACACTGATGGGAAAAAAATCCCAACACTAGGAAGGAGCTGTTCTAGATAAACGAAATTTGGTAGGCGAGTTTATACATCTGAAAGATGACGTCGATACAAATTTCGAGCTACGCGCGTAAGTGTGGCGCTAGTAGCTACACTAAGAACATGCAAATGAGGTTTGCTTTAAATAAGCGCTGTAAGGTTCGTGATTGTTATTTACAGTTGAGATTTGGCGTAGTGGGTTAATGTTAGTCAAAGATGCCTCTAAGAAGATGAAGAAGCCATTATCAACAGCTCACTGAGTTTGAATGAGGTCGTGTTGTAGGGCTACGAGAAGGTGGGTTTTCTTTCTGCGATATTGCTAAAAGACTTGGCAGGAATGTTCCATTGTGCATCAGTATTGGCGGCAGTGGTCAAGGGAAGGTACTGCCTCAAGAAGACCAAGTTCCGGGCTGCCACGTGGTACTACTGAGAGGGAAGACCGTCGTATTCGGCGTATGGCTGTGGCTAATCGTACTGCGTCTGCAGCTGAAACTCGAGCTGCAGTTGGCACCACAGTGACACAAAGAACTGTTACAAATCGGTTAATTCAAGGACAGTTCCAAGCCAGACGCCCTGTACTGTGCATTCCGCTGACTCCACACCACTGCCGTTTGCGACGTGAGTGGTGTCAAGCTTGAGCTCATTGGAGGGCGGAGTAGAGATCTGTTGTGTTTTGTGATGAAAGCCGGTTCTGCCTTGGTCGCAGTGGTAGCCGTTTGTTGGTTAGAAGGAGGCCAGATGAACGCCTGCTAGTGACCTGTCTGTGGCCTAGACACACAGGGCCTACTTCTGGAGTTATCATTTGGGGAGCAATTTTGTATGACAGCAGGAGCACTCTCGTGGTTATCCCACCACCCTAACTGCAAATTTGTACGTCAGTCCAGTGATACCACCTGTTGTGCTGCCTTTCATGAACAGCATTCAAGGGGGTGTTTTCCAACAGGATTACGTTTGCCCTCCTACCGCTGTTGTAACCCAACATGCTCTACATAGTGTCGACTTGTTGCCCTGGCTTGCTAGATCACCAGATCTTTCTCCAATCGGGAACGTATGGGACATCATTGGACGTCAACTCCAGCGACATCCACATTCAGCATTAACCGTCCCTGCATTGACCGCCCAAGTGCAACAGGATGGAACTCCATCCCACAAACTGATATCCGACACCTGTAAGACACAATGCATGCACGTTTGCATGCTTGCATTCAACAGTCTGGCGGTTACACCGGTTACTAATGTACCAACATTTCACATTTGAAATGGCTCTTCTCGCCAATGCCTCTACCTGTGATCTTGAAACTTTAATCAATTAAATATGTTACCTAGACAAATGTATTCCTAAAATTTCTTTACTGTACAATAATTTTTTCTTGGTGTTGGGATTTTTTCCCATCAGTGTATGTCTGTAGGCCCCGGTAGTCATGTGGTAAGGTCAAGGTTTAAAAGTTTCTGGTTCTACAACCGATTCCGTCGGAAAACTGTCTTGTAAACAGGTCTGCGGAACGCTAAATCCGTAGGGACAAAGTCTCCTCCCACTGGTGTGGTGTGGAAGTTTGGATAGGTGGGTGACAATTCAGATATCGTATTCATCATCTGACTGCGATTCAAAATTGCAAGTTAAAACGAAACGTTAATTTAAAGAAAATGAACTAAACTAATGAGATCAGTCATGATTTACATGTGTGCAAAAGTACAAACCGATAGACAGTAAACTGTGCCAGGAATGTGTTTCAAAATTCAGTTATATCTACTGTTTGAATGTTACATATGTCCACCATCAATTTTTATCCAGCTATTGCCCCTGCGTTTTGTAGTTATCATATTCACTGCTCTCAAACACATAGACAGACATTTGAGCACCCTCAAATTTTATTCAACTGCTGCTTTGTATTCGGATTTGATATGATTTGTTTATCTTTTTATGTCACCATATCCATGATGTTGACCATACTTCGCCAAACAATGGGTAACATTATTTTACTTTAAAAGAATCATTAAAGGGAATATGATGATAAGCTAAAATGTAATCAAATAAAAGAGATCAAACTTTATGGACATTAAAAAAAGCAAAGAATTGGATATGAGATTGCATTTGGAAGTTACCCTGCTCACTTTTCTCAGACACCTAGACACACATTTGTGAATCATCAATTTTTATCCAACTATGTCTCTATGTTTTGCACTTATCCTGATCGTTATTGTCAGACATCTCAACATACTTCTTCAAGTCATTGATAATTTTATAGAGATTTGCAAACGATAAAAAGATAACATGTTATATTTAATCCATCTAGCCGTAAACGGTTTTCCGTGTTTATGGAAATGTTCGATAATTCTTTGGTCATCATAGTCAGTCCGGATCAAACGTGTCTAACAAGGATAAATGCCGTGATTAAAACTACAACTTTACGATATTTCGAGAAATACAGTTCATTAAAAATATTTTATTTATCAAACAGTAGGAAAGGGATAAAACCAATTCAAACGTACATGTAGATCAGTATCACTGGGTAAAGTGAATTTTTGAAAAAAAAAAATGAACTATTATTTCCGAAGTAAGCAAATAAAAATTTATTAAGACCGATATGACATGTATCCAGAATAAATGGAATAGAATTTAAGAATTTAAAATTTAATTATTAAAGAATAGAATATTTAAGAGCATGGAATTAAATATTTAAATATTTACGCCATTTACATAAGATAGAACACAGCGTAAAGAACAATCATACCGGAACCAGGACTCGAATCAGGAATGCCCAGATCATAGGGAAGAAGTGTTTATCCTAGAACCAAACGAAAATTAAGAGTGACGATACAAAACCATAAGAAACTGAAATAACACCCAATATATTGCTAAAAGTTGTCATTGAATTTTCAGAAATGTTTTATTGTTTTTTTTATATTGCAAGTTAGTATTGTTACTTAATTCACGACAATATTGGCAAAACAGATTTCAGAAAAATTATATGTATTTAATTAATTCTAGAAAGAATTAAATTTATAAATGCAGTACTAGTAACAATAAAAAATAATGCAAAATTGTATATTGTTTGAGATTATAAATTTCGTTATATCGTTTAAATGTTTGATAAAGCAAAATTTATCCAATTACATTTTTTATTAATTTTAGGGCACCGGGCATAAAAGGAAAATAAAGGAAAAATAGAATACACAGAAGAACAAAAAAATTCTTAAGTAATATTAATTTACATAAGAATTAAAATCAGAAAGTAAAAATGAAAATATTTTGTTAAAGAAATCATTAAGGCCAAGTTACAAAAAAATATTTAATTATTAGAGGTTGTTAGTATACAGTTCTTAAGTAAAGTCTGCTTTACTAAAGACTTACAAAACTACATTTCAAATAATATTACTGAAGTAACAATTTTGATGGTAATAAACAAAATATAAACTCATTACTTAAATTAAAAATTAATCAAGCGTTGCATGTTAAAGAATGTAAGAATATTGTCATTTGTTATGTATTAAAATGTAAACATTATGATTTCGTCTTTGAAATCGGTGTAAAAATGATTACATTTTCATAATCTTACTACGATAATTAAAGTAAAAATGTTATGAAATTCAATTAGTAAATCTCCTTATTTTCGGTTATGCCTATAGTACAAAAAATCGAGTCAAATCAATTTTTTTAAAAATATATATTTGTAATTACTTTGTTTTTAAAATCTAACTGGGGGATTACATTTTAATGCGTCTGTTACAAATTTTATATCCTTTTTGTGAATATTTTTAAGCATTCTTTTTTCTTTTGTTGAGTATGTTGGATAGAAAAACCCAAATATTTATTTTTTTCTTACTATGTAATTCATATTCAGAGTCCGCTTGGCTAAAGTATTTTTACTCCAAATAATTTTAGCTTCTTTCTGTATTTTAGAACGAATAATTAGGAAAATATAAAGAATGTTTGTAATAGAATGTAATTTATTCATATATTTAATTCGTTCGTTTCCAATCGTTATTTAATTACTTTTCATTCATCCACTGTTCAAATATATATTTTTTACAACTTGTACTGGATGACATTTGATGTTAATACCGATTTTTTTCAATATTAACTGATTCATTAAATTTAATTCATTTTTAGTACTTTAAATAGTTTTAACAGTTTGTGATGAAAATTGAAATCAACGGCCAGTAGCTCCGTAGGCAAAATGCGAGGACTTCAGTATTTTCCACTTGAAAGTGAAGAATACGAGTTAAATCTATTCTTTTTTATATTTAATACTTTTTTGATAATTATTTAATCAAAAGTAATTAAAATAAAAAAAATCTTGTGTGACCAAAGTAGGAACTTAATTTAATTTTTTATATTACTACTTTAATTTTGATTGTTTTTTAAATGATTTAAAAAATAAATATTTTTGACTAATTTTAAATAAATTCACAAAAATCTTTTTATTAGACATATAAGAAATTTACAGAACTGTTCAAACATGTAATAAATATATAGTTGAATTCAAAACGTATCTGAAATGGACATGTTTTTACTATTTTTGGAATGGCATAGGATTGGTCGACATTAAAAATTTTTGTACACACAATGAATAAAACATGAGTAAGTCTCTTAAAATGACTTAGTTTTAATGTTTAAGACATTCTGAGTCCAAATATACATTTTTATATTATAAAAAATTTCAATTTACAGTGTGAAATGAGTTTTCAAAAACTAGTTAAGACTCAACATAGAGCTATTATTAGTATTATTTTCATATGAAAAGAACGTGGACTAAAAATTATTCAGTTTTTGATCAGGAAAAGACACAAACTCAAGGCAATATACTGATAATTGAGATGGACATTTTAGCATATTGACGCAATGGCAATAAATTTCCCTTTTTTTCTTTATAACTAATACATTTTACTTTTTTTAAAAATACAAGTTGTTTTTATTTCTTTTGTACAAACACAAAATGAGACATATTATTAATTTTTTAACGTTATTTTTCTCTAATTTTTGAGAAGATTAATGCAGCTTCAAAATTATGCCTTGCAAAATTATCATGATATTTGAAATAGTGAAATTGGCACATATTTTCGTGAATATTGTTGTAAACATATTTTCCTATATTTTTTTCTTTTTTATAACTTTCATGTATGATAGCTAGAGTCTAAGATTGTTATTACATTAAATTTGTTTTCCTTTCAAAATTTTATTTTCATTTTGAAAGAAAGAAAGCATTTATAATAAGAGCGTAAAAAACAGAATGATTCATTTGATTTAATATGTATTGGAATTAAAAAATAACCATTAATTTGAACCCTTAAAAACATTATATCCATTAAAAACCAACCATTTATGCATTAGCTCATGACACAAAGAAACTAAAAATCAATCCTTTCGACTGATAAACTAATAAAAAAAAGATTTTAAATAAGTCCTGCTATTAAAAAAACAAATATGCTTTTCCAGATGGCAAAATGCTATTAACAAAAGGCAGTTTGTGCGAAACAATTTCCTTCATGTCGTATTCCTCCTACGCGATAATTTATTTCTTTGCTCCAAAGTGTGTGACATTGGCTGTTTTCCTTGATCTCTGAAGTGTTTTTTTAAATTGCCACTGCAAATGAGATTTTCATGAATTTGAAACTTCTACATTTCATATTACATTGCTGGTCATTCGTTCATTTAAACATTTTTAGAGGAATTTACATTTTCAAAGGTTTCATGTTACTTTCACAATGTCATTATTAGTTAATTTTATACTCAATTTCTTCATTTTACAGGTATCCATAATTTTGTTTGTGTTGCTATGATAAATTTAAGCGAAATAAGATAAAATCAACATCAAATAAAGATTTTTAAATGATATTAAAATCAATGGTAATTTCTGCAGGTTTATTTCGCTCTTTTATATTATCATTGAATAGGAATTTATAGCTCCCTAAACTTAAAACACATAAATGGAAATGATTATAAAGTAACCTTCAATCGTGAATGATATATGCTTGAAAACCACAGCATATTCTTTAAAATTGCTAATTGTTAACAAAGTATAAAACAATGGTCATTATTTCAATGATAATGATTATGGTGCATTATGAAAATTATTATTATTATTATTATGAATTATTTCTTCCACATCCACATCATTCATTTGCTAATGAAAAGAGTAAAAATCATCAGATTCCTTATCCCATTAATGAATTATTTTTTTCTTCTGTGATGTTAGATTTGTTTTGTTCTTTATCATCATCAAATCTCCATCATTTCATATTCAAAACATCATCTAATAAAAGTTAATAATTTACCTACATTCGGGAAAGATAATATATACTTTGAAATCCACAAGTAGATTCTTTAAAATTGTCAATTTTTAACATGGAATAAATTAATGGACGTTAAGTTGGAACGAAAATGCCATTAATTTTTTAGACTCAAGTTCAGTAACAGTGTGGAAAAGTTATGTATAGATTTAAAAAAATTTTTTAAGAGATTTGGGTGTGATACATAGAACCTTGAGGTCCCAAATTTATAATCTTTGAGATGAAATGAAAATTTAGAAATTTTGGGAATATATATATATATATATATATATATATATATATATATATATATATATATATATATATATATATATATATTTAAATACACATGTAAACAAAACAAATAAAAATCATTAATTATAAAATACAATAAAATATTTTAATGTCAAGTTTTGTGTTTCTTACTTCTGCATCTTTAATGATTATAAATGTTACAACCAAAAAATGTTTGTTTCTAATTTATTATCACGTTTAACTGTCTGCTTTGTTTTAACTATTGGAATCTTCACAGGTGAATCATTTTTTAATGTTACTTCTCATATGTTTATGTTACTTATGTATATTTCTCCTGTGAATAAACCTTAGACAGTTTTAGCATATTCAGTTTCCACTTTCACATTTCTTTTCACTGCTTGCATATGAGCGGAGTAAGTCGATAGCCCTGTCCATTATTCGATTTGGCTCAACTTCAAATGACCCGCGTGTGAATATTACACTCCCAGTTAAACATAATATCACTGTTACCTAAATGGTTGTAGGTACTATTTATACATATTTAGCAATTGAAGCGTTATGCAGAAGAAAGAAGCAAAATCAATCAATAAATAAATACAAAATATAGTTAAATTTAATCCAGAATGGACAAAAAATATTAGACTTTGAAACGATTATTGGAGAAAATGACAATGTTGAAGATAAGCAGTGTTCTTAACAAAAAGTAAGTTTAAAAATATTAAGTTTAAACTTCCATATACTTATGGTTCCAAACATCTGTTTAACATCTGATTTTCAAGATATCTTCATGACGATCTCAAGAATGCTTGTTCTTGAGCTCTAAAATCAATTGTTCAATAAAATGCTCCAGAAAATATCCTTTTATCCATGATAAGCAGAAAAAAATAAAATGCAAAGATAAATTAGTTTACGGAGGTGAGTTCTCAGGAGAAAAGCATGCCATCAGCAATCAAAATATTAAAAACGTTCAGATAAATCTAGAATAGAGATATAGCATTTTTCTATAAACAAACGTGTTTATATTATAAATAGTGGAAAGGTTTACTAAAAAGTGAAGCTTTTTGACTAAAATATCACAAATCATTCGAAGAACGATTTGAAAGAAAAAAAATAGCTTTAATGTTCCAAGATTTTAAGATTTTATTCAAAATAATTTCTGCTGCAAATATGGAGTTTTCCTACTCTTAAAGATTGAGAAATTTTTAGGGCAATCTGTGTGGAATAAGGAGTATTTCTAAGGATCCCAGAAAAAAATGTTGTATACATTTTAATTTTTTATAAATCTTGGTATGTGCTGTTATTTTTAACTTGTTGCTTTCTGGATAAATTCCTTAAACTGAACAAAAAAAGAAAAAAAAATAGATTTTTGTGTTCTTTGCATTACCCTATCCTAATAATTTTTATTAAAGGAATTTTCAACAGATTTTCTGAAAAATTGAATTAAAAAATATTTTTTTACAATTTTTACCCGATTTATGTAATATTAAAATCAAGTTGAAATATGATTGTAGATTTAATACGCTTATGTAATTTTTAACGGGAATGCAACATTTAATTTTTTATAAATATATTTATTTCTTGTATTTAGATAATTCTTGATTTGATTCCTCAGCAATGGCGGCATCTGATTGTGTATTTTAAAAACAACTGATATCAAGACTAAAAAACAGAAAATATTTAAAATATATGTTTTATACTTTAGGAATTGATAAGAATGTGGTAAAATTTTTTTGATTTAAAATGTGTTTTTAAATATTGATAAATTTGATAAATAATATTTAATTTGTTAAAAAATATTTTAAAATTAAATTGTCATAGTATTTTATATGATATCAACCTGAAACTAAAATATAGCATATTTTAAATAAACTGAGATAGTATTTTAGATGACATCAACCTGGAACTGAAATAATATATCGTGACTAAAACATTTAATATATTGTGTAAATCAACTAAAGCATTTAATATATCATGTTAATCAATTAAAACATTTAATATATTAGGTTTACATCCAATGAAATGTATAATGTTTTATAATCGATATCATATCAGAATGAAAGTATTATTTCAAATAGTCTCTAAAACTCTAAAAAAAGTATTTAAGTGTAAATAAATGAGAAATTAAAAGTAAATTAATTCAGCAGTCAAATTCAAATTTACTTAACTATAAAATATGAAAAGAAACGAAACCCAGCAAGAGAGACAATTTTGTTGTTGAGCCTATTTGTATTTTGAGGGCTGATGGTTTGAAAGAAGATCAAAATTAAATGAAATGGATGCGCCTATTGACAAAGTCCTCATCACACGGTGGATTTTTGCCAGCATATCTACCCTGAAAAACTGGTTAAGCAAGTTTCATAATTGACAACTTTTTCGAATCAGTTCGAAAATGTTGTCGAAATATTGTTCAAAAATGAATCATGTTACCAATCATGTGAAAGTCTGAAGTAACGTCGCACAAGTGACGTCACTTTCCTTGTCGTTTGCTGAAGGAACCTGCCGAAGATATTTTGCCGTGTGAAAAGGCCTTAAGAGTCAAAATGGCATATGTTCAAGCAGCAATGATCAGATAGAGACGTTTGATGCGATGTTAGGACGCCAGCGATCTCAGTTTTCAGCAAAGTCTCTTCAAAATTCGATGAATCCCTTACATTACAGAAAGACACAAGAGTCACAATTAGGGTAACCGAATGTGGTATTAAAGTCATGTCCGGGTACAGAAAAAGTCGGTCATCTGGAAACAGTATCACAAATAATTGCAAAGCAATAGAAATGGTCCGCGGTGTAGAATAAATATACACTGATGGAAAAAAAATCCCACCAACAAGAAAAATTATTGTACAGTAATGAAAGTTTAGGAATACATTTGTCTAGGTAACATATTTAATTGATTAAAGTTTCAAGATCACAGGTAGAGCCATTGGCGAGAAGAGCCATTTCAAATGTCAAATGTTGGTACATTAGTAACCGGTGTAACCGCCAGAATTTTGAATGCAAGCATGCAAACGTGCTTGCATTGTGTCGTACAGGTGTCGGATATCAGTTTGTGGGATGGAGTTCCATGCCTGTTGCACTTGGGTGGTCAATGCAGGGACGGTTAATACTGGTTGTGGATGACGCTGGAGTTGTCGTCCAATGATGTCCCATACGTCCTCGATTGGAGAAAGATCTGGTGATCTAGCAGAACAAGGCAACATGTCGACACTCTGTAGAGCATGTTGGGTTACAACAGCGGTAGGAGGGCAAACGTTATCCTGTTGGAAAACACTCCCTTGAATGCTGTTCATGAATGGAAGCACAAAAGGTTGTATCACTAAACTGACGTACAAATTTGCAGTCAGGGTGCGTGGGATAACCACGAGAGTGCTCCTGCTGTCATACGAAATTGCTCCCCAAACCATAACTCCAGGAGTAGGTCCTGTGTGTCTAGGCCACAGCCAGGTCACTAGCAGGCGTTCACCTGGCCTCCTTCTAACTAACAAACGGCTATCACTGTGACCATGGCAGAACCGGCTTTCATCAGAAAACACAACAGATCTCCACTCCGTCCACCAATGAACTCTAGCTTGACACCACTCACATCGCAAACGGCAGTGGTTTGGAGTCAGTGGAATGCACTGTACAGGGCGTCTGGCTCGGAGCTGTCCTTGAAGTAACCGATTTGTAACAGTTCGTTGTGTCATTGTGGTACCAACTGCAGCTCGAATTTCAGCTGCAGACGCAGTACGATTAGCCACAGCCATACGCCGAATACGACGATCTTCCCTCTCAGTAGTACCACGTGGCCTTTCGGAACTTGGTCTTCTTGAGGCAGTACCTTCCCTTGACCACTGCTGCCAATACTCATGCACACTGGATACATTCCTGCCAAGTCTTTCAGCAATATCGTGGAAAGAAAACCCACCTTCTCGTAACCCTACAACACGACCCCGTTCAAACTCAGTGAGCTGTTGATAATTTTCCAAATCTCAACTGTAAATAACGATCACGAACCTTACAGCGCTTATTTAAAGCAATCCTCATTTGCATGTTCATAGTGTCGCTACTAGCGCCACACTGTCGCGCGTAGTTCGAAATTTGTATCGACGTCATCTTTCAGATGTATAAACACGCCTACCAAATTTCGATTATTTAGCACAGCTCCTTCCTAGTGTTGGGATTTTTTTTCCATCAGTGAATATACAAACAATAAAACATGTACAAGATATTATATACACTATATGCAAATTATATGTCCATGACTGGTTTTCTTTCGGAGCTTGAAAAACCTTATTTTCATTTTTGAATCCGGAATGGTAGAAGGTAAGGTTCAAGAGGCTGTTTCTGAAAAAAGAGGAAATTTCTTTTTACAATACGCATTTTTTACAGTTCAGAACCAAAGATTGTTCGACTATTTTCTTTTCTAGTTGAATTTTATAATAGTTTAAGTATAGTTATTCTTTTTGAATCAGGATAATCAGAGATCCATAAAAGATAATCACATAAATTTCAAAGATTACTATTGTAGATTGTTCTTTGAATTATTTATATACGCTTTCATTCCACGTTAAAATACTCCTTATGTTTCATGTTCCACTCTGTACAGGCAGTAGGTTCGTCTGGTTCGGTGATTCCCAAATGTACCAGAGGATCATTGAAAGTCAGAAACTCATAAAAAGGATTGATGAAAGGGTTTAAGGAGATTATGGTGTCAGCTTGTTCTGTTTGAGGAAGGATTAAAACTTTTCAATCATTGAAGAGAAGTCAAATTCTTCCTCGTTTAGTGTCAGAAGTGTTTCATTGATTGATGTTCCGGAATCCATTTTGGCAAGCATTGGTTCGTGATGCTATGTTGTCTGAAATTTAGCATGTCATTTTTTAAGGTATCCGACTACATTCAAAGGAAAAATTTTGAAAAAATTGGTATTTTTAGAAATTATTTATGTGTTTTAGATGTGTTGTCAATAATAAACACTATAAATACAAATACAATTGTTTGAAAATATAATACATTTTGAGAAATAGGAAAATTTGTTGCAAATCTTAATGAAATTAAACCAAAGCGTTTATACTCTACAAGAAATTGTAATGCAGCGATCATATTTTTCTTTACGCAAAAGTTATAAAATACAATGATGAAGGAAAAGAACCAAAATTTAAGAAAAATCTTGAGGTGTAAGGAAGTTATGGATAAAAATATGCGCCTATATGCATTTTTTCCATAAATTTACAACTTAATTTTTATAAAATCACCCATGAATGAAAAAGCAGTTCACCAACAACAAAACACTTGATTCCTTTCTTTGCACATGTTATTTATAATACACGCTGAAATTTTAATGTAAATATCTAAGTTTTCGAGATACCATGTTAATGGTGGAGAATTTTTATTGTATTGTTATTTGTATTGTTGTAGAATAAAGCGGTTTTTTAGTAGTAAAACTGCGTATTTGAATATTGCAAAAATATCCCGTTAGTTTTAAAAATAAAATGTATTATATTACAATTTTAACAAATAACAAAATATGTATATATTATTTATAATTATAATTATCTGTTTATATACCTATTTTTATGTATATTTACATACAGATGATATAGAGATTTTACAAATAGTGTAGAAGCTGCGGTAGCCTGGTTGGTAGAGCATCAGTCTCGTAACCGAAAGGCAGCGAGCTTGTCCTCGTCTCAGTCAAAGACCACCATGTTGGCTAATGGCAGTTAGAGCACGTTCAATATGTAATGACTGCAAAGTCCTCCAAGTGCCCATCACAAATGATACCTCTGGGGGAACTGAATAATGGATGAGTCAGTCTCTGTTTTGTATCTAAACTCTGACTTATGGATGGATGAATGTTCGACCACCCCCTAAAATGTGTCGTGTCTTATGTATTTGACCAAAGTCTTACTTTCACCTTAACGGTGCCCGTTAACAACGAAAGGGGCACACCTCAGTCTTAATTCGAAAGAGTTCATCTCATTCGGGCTTTTCGGGCTTGGTATGACCAAGTGGCGTTAGACCTATCACCACCACAGATATCGTGCTCTTTTGTGATTCGGCAGAGGGGTTGGCAGAGGGGTTGGTGAAAGCAGAGGGGTTGGGCCAAAGTGAATTACTCAATATTTCCTTTCCCTTTGTCTGCATGCTATACATTTTGATATAAATTTGTGATTCATTCATTGTATTAATAAATGTAAAATGCAAAAAATATCGTTGCGAATTATAATGATATTTATGTATGGAATCTTAGATAACTTCTATCAAGTGAAAATAATTAAATATGTCAGTATTATCCCAGGACAAGATCACTTTTTTTGGATATTTTACGCCGATATCAGATGAAAAAGCTGGCGTCCTGGCATAGGGGTAGCGTGTCTTCCCCGTGATCTGGGTGTCCGCTGTTTGGGTCCTGGTTCGGGCATGGTTGTTCTGTGTGTTCATTCTGTGAGATGCATGATTGAACCTCCCTGTTAAAAGGGTTTGTGCAAGCGAATATGTGTGTCCTTCATATGAGCTAGAAGTCAGATTTCTGCTCCCTGGATGCTCATGGGTCTTTACACTCAAAAGCTACTGCACCCCTTTTCCGTAAAAACACGAACACAACATCCTCATCAGATGAAAACTTTAAAATCACGGGGTAAAACTATGTAAATGTAATAACTTTACGATCATATATTAAAAAGCGTATGATATTATTTTTAGGAAAGGGGCCCTCAACTAAGAGCAACGATAAGAAGAAATCAAATTTCCTCTGAAAAAAATCCTTCCTTCTTTAAATAAAATAAAATGTTAAAATATAGTTTGTGTCCATTTAAAAGCAGGATACAGCAAATTACGGAATCAAAGTATTTAACAAAAGAGCTGAAATCTGAGTTCTGGATGAAATTTAGTATATTGAAAATATGCGTTTGAAATGCTCACTCATAAATATATTGAAATGCAATGACCAGTCAATTTTGAGGACATGGTAGTTAAACTTATGCTAAACTTTATATACTCGTAAGTTTATTCCTGTATGGATATTCCCAATCTCATAGCTGTCTAGCTAACTGCTCCGTATACGGAAGGTTGGTGTTTGAATCTGACATTTTTACTCAAGTAAAAATTTACAAATAATTTTAATTAGTACGATTTCAATTATTTTTATACACAATAAATATTTATGATTGGAATACATAATAATATAATTAAAATTTTAAAAGAAAAAAACATAATATATATGCATTTAAATTTTTTTAAAAATATTTAAATTTATTTAATTATTTACCGATAATTTTAATTAAGATGATACTAATTATCATGAAAGGATAAATGCTTATTCTTTCAATGTTTAAATTATTACGTAATGTTTAAAGGAAAAATAAATAAAAGTGGGACATTAACTGTGTCATATAATTTAACCTGCTTTCATCATTGGATCATCTGAGTTGTATTCAAGTATATAAACTTTAGCAAAAATTTAAGGACCATTTTTTCGAAATTGACTAGTCATGGCATAATAACATTTTCATTAATAATTATTCTAAGTACAATAATTTCCTGAATAATCATTCTAAATTCAATAATTTCCTGAATAACCATTCTAAATTCAATAATTTCCTGAATAACCATTCTAAATTCAATAATTTCCTGAATAACCATTCTAAATTCAACAATTTCCTGAATAATCATTCTAAATTCAATAATTTCCTGGATAATCATTCTAAATTCAATAACTTCCTGAATAATCATTCTGTATACTATCGTAATACTGAATTTCATCCAAAACTCAGTTTTCAACCCCCCTGCTGACCCCTTGTAAGACCCAATGAGTCCAGTAATATGTTATGTTTGATTTAAAAAAAATACAAGCAGCAGTATTATGAAATTGGAAATTGTGACTGGGGAATATTGTTACCAGGAGTGAAGACAGATGACCCTAGTTGTCTGAGATCGATCATTCGAGCAAATATCGTTAGTGCCGAAACCTGAAATAGTCACAGTAATGACAAGGCATCTAGAGAAGTGGTCACACACAGAGGCGCAAGCTGTTATACGATTTTTATTGATCAAGAATTTGTCCCCACCGGACATTAATTGAAGTGCATGGAGGCGAAGAAATGAGTAGGCAACAGGTGGCTAAATGGTTCATTCTTTTGAAGCAGGAAGAGAGCAAGAGGTAAACTGCAATATGGGAACGTTTTGGTGGGATGTCTGGAGCCATCCTCTCATACATTCCCCTTCTTAGTTCCCAGTGACTATTTCATTTTGCTAGTATTGAAGAAACTCTTATCCAAAACAAAGTTCAGATTAGACGGTCATGTTTAAAAAGGGACCAGAAACTGGCTCAATAACCAGGGGCCTGTTTGTTACCAAGATATGTTACTTAAATGTCTCCAACAGATAAATGCCTCAATATGTTTAGTGATTATGTAAAAGTGTGACCTTCACATGTTTGTATTAATTCCGTTTGTATCTTATGTGTGTTGTTAATAAGTCATTTTCCCTTTGCCTAATAATCTGTTTTAGGATTATCTATCAAAATCAAAATCAGACAATTAAACCATCACTCTATCGGCTGCAAGTTGGTGAGGGCTTCAAAAAATTATTTATGATATATTTGGTAATACACAAAATTTATAATGTTAAAATAGCATCGCATTGACAATTTAGGGATGTTTCTACAAAACGACAATTTAGGGAGATTTCTTTCAACCAAGTTTTCATAAAAAGTTGTAAAGTGAGTAGCTTTTTTCCAATGACCCAAGGAAATCTGGATAAATCCACTTACGAATACAAGACCACCCAAAATCATAAATAATGACATATTTGTAGAAATCATTCATAATGATTTTTTTAGATTAGTCCGTTTTCTTATCTCCTTGAATACTCAAGCGAAAAAGAATCTAAAAGAGAAAAATTTCAAAAACATTTCTTAATTTATTTTTTAGCAAATTCCTATCATAGAAAATGTTGGCAGGATCTCATGAAGGGATATCCAAGAATCGGAATAAATCATCGCTTTTTTTAGACATATACTGGTCAGAACGTATACCTGATATCTAAGGAAAATATTGATGTAAATTCGTTTGATTTATATATATATGTATACCTGATATCATATACCCTTATGATATATGTATACCTGATATCTAAGGAAAATATTGAAGTCAATTCGTTTGACTTATAACAGTACTGTCAGAAGCATACGTATAACTATCATCAGATTCGGCTTCGTAACAATCCATGTATATAGGAATGTAGTCGATGTACAATAATGATCAATGGGAATGTAGTCGCTGTAAAATAATGATCAATGG
>JAPMOQ010015762.1:205466-224539 GCA_026543055.1 Argiope trifasciata | reverse complement strand
TACCTTGAAGAACCACCGTGTAAGCGGGTCTGGTGGTAAGGTCTCAGCTTCAGAACCGAAGAGTTGCAGGTTCGATTCCCTATTACCTTGAAGAACCACCGTGTAAGCGGGTCTGGTGTAGTTTGAAACCACCAGAGTCAAATGTCCTAGTGTGGAAGATTTTAGAGGGGATACCAGCTCAAGTGTCGTTCTCGTCATCTGACCGTGGTTCAAAATGACGTAGTCCATCCCAAAACAGGCCTAGAATATCTTTGAAGCGTAACATTAATAAAACTAAACCAACCTGAACTAAGTCATTTGTTTCTGAATAGTTATGCTATAATTAAAATGAGAAGTTCAAAGATATCTTTTTAAAAATCAAACTGTATACTTTTTAGCTAACTTATAAATGTAATGCATGACATCCCGCTGAAAACGTCTTGGTATAAATATCTTTCGGAATATAATAATACGTATTTTAAGATATTCTACACATTAGTTTGATCATATCTACATTATAACCACACAAGTAGCTCCAAACCCTAGACATTATAAATCAGAATACTTTTCTCATATTCAAAAACGCAAAGCATTCATCCAGTGCACTTAACAGATTACATTAAGAAATGTTCCATTTTCATTCTCTTGTCTCCTCCCTTTTAGATGAGATTTTGTTTATTTGTGTGATTTATTTTGGTCCTTTCTCTCCAGTTAGCATTACATGCATCTACTAATGGCTTTGTGTTCTTGCTTTTTACTAAACACAAAACCTTCTTTTTTCTAAATGAAATTTAAAAAAATTAAACGTTTTGTTTTCTGAGATTTATTTTAAATTTGAAATATGGTGAACATAAATTAAATAATTTTTTTTTGAAATTTCATTCAACTCCATAGAGGCAATTATTCACAAGTAATGCGTGGAGTTCTTTTATAGATATTCAATTAAAGGCTGCAATGGCCTGGTGGTAAAATGTGCGTTTCAAACGGGGTGGATTCAAATTGGAATTCCGATTTTAACGAAGAAATGTCTTGAAAGAGGGTCTGGTGCTTATTAAATTTGTCAGAGACATAGGTCTTCCCGATTGTGTGGTGTGAAAATCTAGAGAGGGGTGGCAGCTCAGGCGTTGTCTCTACCATCCGACCAGGTTTCCAAAATTATAGGTCCGTCCCAAAACAGCCATGGTGTTGCTTTAAAAGGGGGCGTTAATATAACTAACTACAATAGCAATAATAACTAACTAACCAGAAATATTTTCAAAAAGAAAGACGGTTATAAGAATTGACTACAATAACTAATATAACTAACTAATAAGTAATAATTTCAAAAAGAAAGGGTGATTTGACTAAAATAACTAATATAACTAAGGACTAGGAAATATTTTCAAAAAGAAAGAGCATTATAAGAATTGAAGTTTTTTAATTAATAATAGACGATATGTATTAATAGGATGAGTGCTGATATGTGTACCAATTTTTAAATTTTCTTATTCTTTTTGAATTTTTGAATTCTCTGTCGATTTATATGCGTTATTTTCTCTTTTTCTTTAAACAATACAAATTTACATATGTTGAAGTAAATTTTTCTTAAACAACTTATCCTTCAAGATCATTTGATATTCCTTAATAAATTATAAAGAAAATGAAAATTATTAAAAAATGCAATATCTTGGGTATATTTCATTCAATGAAATCAATTACGAATGATTTTCAGCCTTTCCAACTTATTTTACAAATATTCCAGGGACGAGAATTAAAGAGCACTCAGTATATAACTGCTATAAAAAAAAGCCAAAATAACATTGACCAAATCAAATTTTTCAATATTACGGGCTCAAAGCCGAGACATTTTTTTTTTTTTACTTTCAGTTTAATTTTTTAATCAAATATTTCTTTGTAAAATACTCTTTTACACAATACAAAAAAAATCGAAAAACTGAAAAATTGACTCTAATTGGAGATGCCAATACTTTTTATAGCTCCACAATTATCCCAAAGGGAATTTGAAATGAGAATAATATACAAAACATCCTGGAAGGATTTTAATTTCTAAGTGTAAATACGTAAACGATAAATGTATTGTTTTTATAACATTTAACAATTTAGACAACGCAAAAAATGATATATATCTAAGAGATCAACCGGCAAATAATGAGGTGTACCAAAGCCTCTCAAAGAGAAAACATTGCTGTATATATTCGGTTGTTGAAAATTTTATAAATCACCAATTAAAAAGTATTTTTCAAAGCAGTATTTTTCACAAAAATCAGCTACACAACATTTACATTTTATTTTTTTAAGATTTTGTCTCAGGTTATATACGACTTAATATTATAATGATTGTATTTTTTTCCTAAAACAATCATATTCTATAAATTTAAAAAGTATTTCTCGATTAATTGAGCCAGATTCTTTAGAAGTAAAATGAATGAGTTAAAATGAAGCAAACATTTGGAATAAACGATTTTTTCTCGGTTGGAGTATCAACGAGAACATTTAGAAAATTTATCGTGTCTTTTATAAATTGCAAAACAATCCCACACAGTATGATCTGATAAAAAGTTGAGGAGTCTTCTAATATTGTCTTTGTAATTTATCTATAAGATATTACAATACTCATTAATTCGATCTATACATACCACTTATGGTGGTTATATTAATAGCCACTTCTTTGAATATTTAATTTAAAATTAAATCCCCCTTCATAAAATTTGCTTCTATTATTTTTGGTTTGTTGAAATATTCAGAGATGCCAAAATGGCAATTAACAGTCGAGCACAAAATGCCTAAATTAATCTTATAAATTCGTGACAAACATAAATAAGGGGGCTATCCTATCGGATGAATATAAACCCAGCTTATAGAATAAGGTATTTTCAGTGTTTTTTTTTCCTATTTCTTTATATACCTGATCATTTTCTTTAAATACCATTATTTCGACCTGTAACCGTAACTGTTTTCCCCGGCCCTCTAGCTGCCGCTGCCGTGAACAATCATTGTCTTGGAAGCGAGCATAAAGCATGATGTAGTCCCTGAGTATTATTTCCATGCAGACATGTCAAATGTTATAACACCAAATAGCTCTGTCTCCGTGTAAATCATGTCCTTTAATGCCATTAAATGTATTTTTTTAACTTAATTAGCATGATTTATTGATTTTAATAGTCTGTCCTGACAGAATTAGAATTTTGGTGCCTTATCGGTCACAGTCCTTCCTTAATGTCATCTTCTGAATAATACCTGTTTTTTTAAGAAAGTTTGTAAAGGCACCATTTAAAGTTACCCTTTCATTTTAATAAAATTGATTATTGGCTATACAAATTCAGTTGAATAAAAAATACTTGTTTTTTTGTCAAAAATTCGTGATTTATTTATTTAACTGGTTTTCTTTTACTGAAAAATATCAACTGTATATTTTTTAATATGATAATATCATCAATAACACATAACATGTATTAACTCTTACCCGTATTTCCAACTGTATCATTTATTTGAACTAAATAAAAATTGGTACACGATAAAAAGTTATATATGGTTTATTTAATTTATTCCTTATTTTATTTGTGCCTCTTATGAAACTTTCCATAGACAAAAGACAGAGTCTCCAGTTTTAAGCCGGGAGAGCGTCTCTTATTTCCAGAATAGCCATCTAGTGTTAAGAGTACAAATTAGTTACTAAGGCGCCACAGCTCTTTTCAATAGGTGAACTTTATTCATACATTGCATACACAGATTAATACACACACTCGCTACTAAGTTAAAATCACTGGTTATCTACCACATTCGCGAATTCTTTTTTATAGTTATTTCTTGTGGTCGAGACTTTCTCCTTTCCAAAACAGCTTATATTTTCTAGGAAAAGGAAGTCCTGACCTATCATCTAAGTTTACTTATTTTTCAACAAAAATTTGTCTTTACTTTCAATTTTCTGAAAATTTTAATTTTCAGAAAAATTCTCCACCGCTAATATGGTATCTTAAAAACTAATGGAGGTATTTGCATAAAAATTTCAGCGTGTGTTTTAAATAATATGGGAAATGAATTGAATCATAAGTTTTATTGTTGGTGAAATGCTTTTTCATTTATAAGTGTTTTTAGAAAAACTAAATTGGAAATTTTATGGAAAGAAATGTTCATGTCAGCATATTTTTACCCATAACTTCGTTGCATCTCAAACTTTTTTTTAAGTTTTGGTTCATTTCATTCATTGTTACATTTTATAACTTGTGTACAAAGAAAAATAGGATAGCTACAATTTAATTTTGTGTAAAATGTAAACCGCTGTGGTTAAATTTCTTTAAAATTTACTACAGATTTTCCCATATATTATTTTTTCAAATAATTGTTTTTGTATTTATAATTTTTGTTACTTATAATACATCTAAAAACCTTAACCAGATTCTAAAAAAAATTTCAAACTTTTCCCTTCGAACATAGTCGATTACCTTAATTGAAAGAGCCACTATTTTGCATCTCTTCATTTTTTAAATATCTAACACTATAGCAACGTAAAATTTTCCTCCCATTTATAAAGGTTAACGAGAGTATCGTATTTTTATCTATGATGAAAGCAGATGTAAAAATAGCTAAAACGAAAACCTCTTCCGAAATAGGCGATTTCCATAGATTAGCATGTTTTCATTTCAAAGCGTTCTTTCAAGAAGTTTCTCAAAACTTTTTCCTTCGTTTCATAGAAGAAAACATAAATCTCAAAGTTTCGTTCGCAGTTTTTCTCCAATTTAATTCCCTGAAGATTTTAGCAGAAAAATTGGTAAATCCTTTCTTAGAACTTTCATCTGAGGACGGATACATACCAATTTATGATTTAATATCGAGTGCATTTTTTTGAATAAATAAAAATACAGACCGCTACTTTAAAGAAGATTTCGGAATTTACGACTGACAACAAACTCAGTTCTTATTTTGTTAGAATAATCTGTATAAAAAAATCTTTAAGATATTTTTGGGTACGTCACCAAGACTGACAGCAAATACAGTTCTTACTTTGTTAGTATAATCTATATGAAAAAAAATCTTAAGATATTTTTGGGTTCTTAACCAGGAACATTTAGAGCACTTGCTATAATTAAATAAAAAAAGGGATTTGTATCAGGAAATAAATGACAATTTTAGAAAATAGTAATATGGGGGATTTAAAATAAATATTAGGAAGTTTAAAATTTAATTTAAATTTTTGATTAAAAATTATGTTTACAATCACACGCATATACACATGAAACAAATCAATATTAACCTTTCAGGGGGCGTGCGTATGTGAGAGATAAATTAGAGAGGAATTTCGCTTTATACCTTTAGATCTGGTGATGCTGGGAATGACTGTTCTTAGCTATTTGTCTCCCTCCCTTTGACCTACTTTCAGTTGTCGTCGTAAGTTTGCGACGGTAATTGGTCTCTGCCGATCACACATTTGTATTTTAGAGATACGAGCGATCATTCATGAAAGCTTTCATAACATCTGATTTGTATGATTTTACAAATAAATCCGGATTGTTTTAGACTGACGACAGCTGGCAAATTAACTCATGAAGGAAAATGTTGAAAAAAAACTCCCACATCTCTAAAAAGTGAGCTAAAATTAAAGGTGCAAAAGAGAAAAGCCGAACTAGATATTGAAGAAGTGGAAGATGCAAAGTCAGGGGAAAAAATGGAAACTCTGTCAAAAAAGAAAAGCGGACTAGAATCATGAGCTTCATTTGTGAGATTTGCCAGACATTTATATGTTTGGAGCACACTAAACACATTTGCTCAAATTGCAATGAAATAATAATGAAATAATTTTCTTCCTTTTCATACCTAGCTTTAAATTACTTTTTTCTTTTTAATACATAAATTCTGAACTATTTTTTGCAATTCTATATTTTACATGAAAATTTTTCTGACAAAATATCGGCAATTTCATTAATATTATTTTTAAATCAATTCTGTTAACCTGTTGCCAATTAATATTGTTATTACAATCTATATATTTTCTGCTTTAAATAAATCTCTTTTAAATAAAAAATGTTTAAAATAACTGTAGTTATTCATCCTAAGATATTTACAATATAGTTTTAATAGTTACGCTTTTAAAAAGGTTAAAAGTTTGTTTTGAAAAAAAAATCGAGTTAAAAGTAATGCTCACTTCAACGGCTTTTATAAAATTCTATGAAATTCCCACGCATCCATTAAAATATTTAATCACTGACTTTTGCAGTTTTAAAATTCAGATTAAAAACTGACTTTCTTTTTACATTAACTCAAAAATAGAATTTTCATTCCGTTTTATTTTTCATAACATATACACTTTTAATTTATCCCAAAATAATTTGCTGCAGTTTAAGTCATATAAAATAATTTATTTTCAATTAATATGCAGCCTCAAAAGGCGTAGGGAACAAATTGGTGAAGAAAAAAAGGGGTAAGGACATGATATATATATATATATATATATATATATATACAGAGAGAGAGAGAGAGAGAGAGTGAGAGAGAGAGAGAAATCTAGTGATTGTGTCAAACCGTTCACTAATAATTGGGATATAATTAAGACAAATAATGAATCAGGAAAAATTAAGGCAAATAATGAATCAGGAAAATGATAATGTTCCCACATGATAATTTAAGATTTGCGGTCCAATTTGTATTTTTTTTATTACGTATATCAGAAAAACTGAAACGTGATAAAGTGTACTAGAAAAAATCACATTTTTGATACAAATCGCCAAAATTAAATTTTTTCTTATACGGATAACAAGCGAAAAAATTCAAATTCTTCTTGTTTATTCTTATAACGCATCGTGCTACTTTTAATTCCCGTCAAAATTTTTGAAGGACATCAAATTGGAATTATTTATAAGAACTTACTTAAAATTTATTTAAATATTTTTTTTTCTAATTCATGATTTTAGCCAGGTGAGCTTATGTCATAAAAAAGGAAATTAAAATATTATTTTTTATTGAGTTTAAATTTATTCTTTTTTCCAGCAAATTTATTGCCTAAAAACTTTTTCACGCTAGCTGAAATTTAAGAGCAAGAAAAGACGAATAATTTGAAAACTACTTTTTGCCTTCTAAACAAGTTTCGCAATTTTCAGGAAATGGAAATTTGAATAGTCTGATAACATTATTTTCACACCATTTCAAATTGCATAACTGACCTACTTTAAACTAGTTCTAAACTATCTGACTGATTAGGTTGGTTAAGAAATTATAGTTAATCTAATTTCTATTCTTTAGGTTTCTGACATTTTGACATATTTGATATTTTAATTTATTTTAATGTAAAGAATACTTTTTTCATATTCATCAGTTTATACATTACTAGCCACCTTTGGCGACCTGCTGGTTCGCCAAGAGTAATGAGTTCTAAAATTTTCAATTAAATACGTATGTGCCTTGCTCTCTTTATAATTTCTCTGTTAGATATACTTAAACTTTGAAAGTCACGAATTATTATTATAGAAGCCTCACGATTATTTGTTCATTTCACTATAAAACATATAACATTTATATTTGTTCCATAACATTATGCTACTTTTTAAACACCTGCTGAACATCACACTTTTCTCGGTTTAATTTGCAATAAGAGTTATTTTACTTATTCAGTTTTTGTCAAAATGATGGCAATCACTGGTACACTCTTAACGTGCTCTTGCAGGTAGGTTCCACTTTCATTTTGTAAGAAATTAATTGTTGGAAAATATGATTATACATTTTTTTAAAAATTCATTAAAAATAGAAACTGTATTTATACATTTAAACATTGATATCAATAAAAAAATCATTTAAAAAGCATTTAAAAAAACCCTTTTAAACTGTAATATTTTTGGAAGTTACCGCAGAAAAATTCTGAATGTAATTTTAATTAAAGTTTAAAAAATTCCTGCAAGGTATGTTTTTTCATCGCCCAAAGTAAATATATATACACTAAGTGAGGTATCTCTAGATCATATGGTCTAGTGTTTAAAGCATTAACACACACACACACATTCATTCAGATACGCAAACACATATTCATTTGATATAAGCCTTGGCGTAATTCTGGATATTGATTGGCCTGAAATAGTATACTTTTTTAAGATGGTGGACGAAAAAGTCTAAAGATGAATAATAATATTCATTTGAATATAAATCAGTAATTTTTAATGATTGCTTAGAAGACTGATTGATGTAACAACTTAGCTGAAAATATTGGTAAAAATATTTTGTTAAATAACTCACAGAGCAAAATATGAAAAAATCTAACAGTTATTCATCAATGCATTTTTTGTTTCAAGTTACATAAAATGTAATAATTATTATGCATTAATTGTATAAAATGTATTAATTATTATAATGTAATAATCATTGAAATTATTTAGACCAAGTTTCCAGTAGATAACAATATGCACGCCTGTTACTAATGATTTACAAATTAGCCATTTGGCACGAATTTGAATGCATATCCTGTATATGTATTTACCTGTACATGTTTACCATAAACAAAATACTGATTTACTAAGCTAATGATATAGATATTTCAAGCGATCATAAAAACCTTTTTCTTGTATTTATTTTTTAGAAAGCATATTCAATATTTATTTAATTTCATCTAATCACGTGTTGAAAGTTGCTTTTTTTTCGATTTAATTTGCAGTCATAGCTAATTTCTTTTTTTAATTTGAGCTTCTGTCAGTATGATGGCAACAGTTTAATAAAAGCTATTTTTTCCCCTTTGCTCGTTCATTATTTATCGTTTGTTTTAACATTTTATTGTTTAGTCTGAAATATATTATTGAAAAATATGTTTAAAAATTTCTTTAAAAATTGATTTAAAATAAAATTTTAAGTTAAATGTTAAAACACTGGTACCATTAGAAAGCTATTTTTTATATCTTTAACTTGATGTAAAAATCGGCTTTGTGCAATAATATTTTCGAAATTTATGGCAGAAAACTTCCAAATTTTCAGTATTTTATGCGTAACTAATATGCTGGTTTATTTATTTTGTTTTGATGATTAATTGACGAATAAACTTTTTTTGTCTTTTGATCGGTTCTTAATATATTTATTTCAAATTGCAGATGTTATCAGTTACTGAATAAATCAGCGTAGTTCTGCTTCATTTCCGGTTTTAGGTTTAAAGGATTAAAAGTTCTTTAAAAATTCGTTAAAAATAGAAATTTAAGTTAAATGTTAAAATACTGCCACCATTAGAAAGCTAATTTTGTAATCTTTTACTTGATGTAAAAATCAGCTTGTGCAATGATATTTTCGTAAGTTAATGCAGAAAAACTTCAAAATTTCGCTTAAATTTTAATTAATTCAAATTATAATCAAAAATTCGAAAAAAGGGCTCCAAGGTGCACATTCCCGACCTTCAAGGTATACATATACCAAATTTGGTAGCTGTAGGTACAATGGTCTGTCCTGTAGAGCGCCAACACAAACACACACATTGAAATTTATTATAAGTATAGATATAAATTACTGTCTGTTACTTTATCGAATATATAGTAAATAGAATGTACAGTGATATTCAAAGAATTAAATCTCGAGACTTGAATGAATTTCAACGTTTACTACCGTTTTCAACCGTACTGATTGACAACCTGTTAGTGTCTTGTGTCTCTGCATTGAGTCATGCAGAGATGCAGGTGAGTGTTTCTGCCTTTGGAGAAAACGTTGAGCAAAGGTCTGAGAATCTCCTCTGCTACGTAATTATGTTTGACGTCTTTGTGCGCTTTGGTCTATTTTTACTTGTGGGCTATTGCCGCTGTTGCCCTGCTGTATGTTCGTTTCAGCTGTATGTATTTGTAGTATTTGTGCTGTCCGTGTAAATAAATGTTGTTGTTTTCTACTGAGGCTTGCTGTTTGTGATTTTACCACCTGCACCCACTACAGAAAAACTCAAGGAAGATTCGTAGCAATATAATTTCTTGTCCGAGATTCTCTCCCCACTAATATGTATTCAAATTCTATTTATCTGCACTGATTCAATTGATAGGAAAATATAAATCAAAGTGATCATTCCTCTTTCGGAATAACATTGTTAAAAGGAATAAAACATTTTTTTAATGTGTTTTTCAGTTTAGTTTTAGCAGTATACGGTGAAAACATCCGCTTCTTGAACTTCAAATTGCTTTTTTGATTTCTATTATACTTATTTTACTATGAACTGATTCTAAAGATTGGATTTTGTTTATCGGTTTCTTTTATTTCGGTCCTTTGTGTTCAGTTAGCAACACACGCGTTTTCTATAATAACTTTGTGTTCTTGGTTTTTTTTATTTGAATTAAGATTGCTTACTTTATTTCTTCCTGTTTCTAATGCGATACTTAAAAAAAAAAATAACTATGTTTTCTGTGATTCATTTTGAGTTTGTAATATGATGAATGGAAAAGAAACTGTTTTTTTGATTTTGCATATTTTCCAAAAAGACCTTCGATCTAGTAAATAGTTGAGTTCTTTTATAGATATTTTGATCGAACCACAAAAATATTGCGAACTGATTAACGATTAATTTAGAGACTTAATCTTATTTCAGGTGGTTAAGCTTAAGTTAATCATCGGTTAATTAATCCACTTTTATAAAACGGTTTATTCAGAATACGCTTCAAGAAATCTCTAATTAATAAAATTATTAATAATATATCGACGTACTGAATAAACTTGATGATTGGAGGATTTAGCTTTTCTAATTACCTTATGTTCTAATGCTAATGTCCCTTTTGGGGAAATAAATAGTAATTTTGAATCACTGTCAGATAAAGAGGACAGCACCTGAACAGGCAGCCCCATACCAAGCTCCCAAAAACAACAAAGGGATTGCATTTTGACTCGACAGCTTTGACGTGTACCAGACCCGCTTACAGGAGGGTTTTCCGGTAGAATCGGATCTCAAACATGAAAACGAAACAAACTATATTTTGTTAAAGATCAACAGAGTTTACTGAGCATGGGATCAAAAGCAGCATATTTTCAACTGAAAAAGCATCATTGCCGGAAACCAGTTTCAAAATCAATAATCAATTGTTGTTTGACCAATAATAGATATCAGGAGGATATTGTATAGCTCCTTTCTAATCTGTGAAGCTACGATTTCGCTCTTTATATTTATATTTTATTGTTCAGGCTTTATATAATAACAACGCTAGATTAATTTTTCTTCCAAATTATTCACTGTTTTAGAATCTATATAAACATACGGTGGATTATTTTAACAGTTTCAGTTCACATGCATAGGGAACGCTTCTTTTCATATTACGTTTGAAGTGCAAAAAAAAATTATTTGCACTATTTTTGTCGGTGTTTGATATTTTACCTCCAAAAAAAAAAACGAATATGCATCCTACCACAGAATGTCTTCAAAATGTTTAAATTTACATGAGTTCAGATTTATTAATTTTGAAACTCTATCCATCATACAACATCACATAAATGAAGCAGAATGAATAACGATTGTAACCTTCTCCTGCTCCATTCCCGATAAGCGATATTTACAGACAGCTGTTCACCAGGTGTTAAAACCTTCCATTGTTAATACCTCCACGTTACCAGACAGGGAATCTTCTTATTGTCTAGTGTCGTCGCATCTAGTCATTAGTGCTCAGATGAAGGACCACATTTGGGGCTCATTGTTTAAGAGAAACATCGCACCTTAAGGGGAAAAGAAGTATCAACCCATCTGGATAGCAAATGTTTCCCATTCTGAAATATCACTAACACGGTATTCCAGAACGGTCAGTTACCAGGACGAGTCATTATTTATTATTTCTCACGTCAGAGTGGTGCTACAAATGAGTGCGACATGCTGAACGGTTTCTGTAAAGAAAAGATACTTTTGGGGATTTGCGGACTGTTTGACCACGCTCCTCTCTAGCCCTCTGAGCGTTTTCATTTTAAGAGTGAAACCTCCGAAAAGTGAGGGAAGTAGGAGTAATATTCTGTCGTAAAATCGCATCGGTTTTTCTATAGAGCTGTACGGCAAGCGCTAGAGAATTTTTTCGACCCCTTCGCTTCTTCCTGGGTGGTCAACACGCATTCGGGTATGATCAGATGACCGCTCATTCATGTCAGATCTTATTGCTTTCCGTTTATTCCGAATGACTAAAAGTCAGCTGGTTTCTAAGAATAGTGTTTGGGAAGACTGTTCTTTTGCCTTTTAACATCGTTAGCTGATAATATCGTTTTCTAAATCGTTGCAGCAGAATATAAATAAACATAGAGGGTTTCGCTTAATATGCTAGGTATTTCAGCACAGAAATTTTCATCGGTCTCACTATAAAATATATTCAAAGTGAGTCGCTATATATATATATATATATATATAAATTCAAAAATAATGAAGGATTAAAATTGCATTTACATTCCTTTAATATTCTTACAAATAAATCATAATTATATTTTTGCACAAAGCAATCAATATTTGAATAGCATTTGTCTAGAATTAGAACTTATCAGTCATTCTGACGTGTAGATAACAATATATATATATGACCAATATGTCATTTTTTAGAAAAAATAGTAATCTCCTTTTATAAAAAAAACATGCAAATCAGCAAATTGATTGGATTGCTTAAAAAATATAGAATTTAAGAGTCATATAATGTTCTACTCATGTACTAATATGTGGGAGTATGTATCATGTATTAATATCATGATAAAGGCTCTAAAATATCTCATAGAAATTTTTCAAAACTGAATGTTGTTTTTAATAATTATTTTTTATTGAAGAATAATGCCTATTTTGTTTTTGATAGTTTCAATATAATTTCACGTTAAAACTTCGTGAAATATACCAGAGCAAGCGCAGTTTTTAAATGTCCTTATTTAAAATTTATTTTTGAAGATATAGACTGGTTTAGTCATTTTAAAATGTTTTAGAAACTTATTAAAAGTATCGACATTTTTGTGATTTTTTCCCTATCTATTTTCACTATTTTGTGTGCACATTTAATGAAACTGTTATCTTCAAAGGCAGCTGGAACAAACATACGATTATTTTAAAATATTATACAGGAGTGTTTTATTCCTCATAAATTGCGATATATTTATAATGTTTTTTAAAATAACACAATGTACAAAAATTAATTTTCGTCTATTCTAAAAAAAGAACCACTATTTATTTGTTACTATTTCTGCCAGTTTTATCAAATAGTGTAATTGACAAAAGTTTCAGTTATGCTTACATCTTTTTATAAAATTGACTGTGGAAAAGTAATTGATGATTTAAATAACTGAAATTAAACTTGTAAAACATATATTGCATTAATGTAACTTTGCAACATTTCATTTTCTTTCTCTAACTAATGATCGCTAGGAGTAGAGATAATCACCGAAAACTTTTTTTTAGAATAATTCATGCCGATGGGTTATTGTAAAAAAAAGGAATAAACATCTTGCTTTGGTAAAATAATACATGGCGATGATTTTAATAAAGAAATAAGCATCTAGGACCCTTTACAAACACAGAAAGGAATTAAGAAATTTTATGTCTTAGAGTTACATTTGAAATAAAGTTTGAAAGCTTTAATTGCTTGAAAGAAATGTTTTTATTTTTATTGATAATCTCCGTAGCCATAATAAAAGAATCAAATTATATACGTAAATGGATTTAATGAATAGATAGTGATATTCGCATTTCAGTGTTATTGGGATGCATAAATTTTACAAATAATTGCCAGCGTATTTTGAAAACTCCAGAAAACCAGCATTCTAATTTAGAAATAACTGCAGTGTAAGCAATTACTTTATGCTTACGATTACTTTATGCTTATTACGCTTATGATAGAAATATGCTCTGTTGTATCTAGAATCATTGGCATTAGCCTTAAATCGGTTTTGAAATACACAAAAATATTTTTTCTTCATCATAGGGCAAAATAGGAGAAGGAAAGAATTTCTCAAAATGAAAATGAAGTAAAAAAATGCGTTTTTTTTTTTCTTTCGAAATTGGAAAATTATATAGAGCAGACGATCATTGATGACATATTTAATGGGCTAAAGTTTTAATCTATACTTATAATAAAGCTCAATGTGTGTGTGTGTGTGTGTGTGTGTGTGTGTGTGTGTGTGTGTGTGTGTGTGTGTGTGTGTGGGTGTGTGTGTGTGTGTGTGTGTGTGTGTGTGTGTGTGTGTGTGTGTGTGCGTATTGTCGCTCTACAGGCCAAACCGTTAGACCTACAGCTACCAAACTTGGTACATGCATACCTTGGAAGTCCGAAATGTGCACCTCGGAGCCACTTTTTTCGAATTTTTACTTAAAATTTGAATTAATTAAAAATTAGCGAAATTTCGAGGTTATTCCGCTATACCTTCCGATAATGTTATTGCACAAAGATGATTTTAACATTAACTTAAAGATTAAAAAATTAGTTTTCTAATGATACCAGCATATATAATTTAAGCTTCTATTTTTAACGAATTTTCAAAGAAATATTTTAACCATATTTTTCAACAAGATAATTTGGACAAAACAATGACATTTTATAGCAAACGATAAACGAGCAAAGGGAAAAAATAGCTTTTATTAAACTGTTGTCATCGCATTGACAGAAGATCAAATTAAAAAATAAATTAACTATAACTGCAAATTAAATCGAAAAAAAATGTAACTCTCACCACGTGATTGGATTAAATTAAATAAATATTAAATATCATGTTTCCTAAAAAAATTAATGCAATGCAAAGGTTTCTATGATCGTTTGCAATATTTATATCATTAATTCAATAAATCCACTTTTTGTTTGAGGTAAACATGATCGAATTGATACTTGATACGCCACGCATTCGAATTCGAAACAAATGGCTAATTTCTAAATCATTTGTAAAATGCACACATAGTACTGATAACTTGGTCTAAATAATTGCAATAAAAATAATAATAATTACACTTTATGTTACTTGAGTCAAAAAATGCATTGATGAGTAACTGTTATATATTTTCATACTTTGCACCGAGACTCTCATATTTAACATAATATTTTCACTAATATTTTAAGCAAAAGTTGCTACATCAATCAATCTTCTAAATCAATCATTAAAGTTGGCTGATTTATATAAAAATTCTGATTTATATATAAAGTAGTATTATTAAAACTTTTTTAAATCTTTTCATCCACCAATTTCATGACTATCAATGTTCGGAATCACTCCAAGGCTGATAATCAAATGAATATGTGTTTGCGTATGTGAATGAATGTGTGTGTGTTACTATTCTACATACCAGACCATATGACCTAGAGGTACCGCACTTGATATATTCATATTTACTTTGGAGGATGAAAATATTCGGAAGGCGGAATTTTTTTAGGGGAACTTTAATTAATTAAAATTACGCTAATAATTTTAATTTTTCTGCGATAATTTCCGCAAATATTACAGTGTAAAATTGTTTTTTAAATCGTCTTAAAAATGACTGTTTACATGGTTACCATTGTTTTAATTTATAAATTCAAATTCTACTTTTAGTGATTATTTTTAAGAAATATTGTAATCATATTTTCTAACAATTAATTTCCCACACAACGAAAGTAGAATTTAACCTGCAAGATCACGTTAAGAATGTACCAGTGATTGCCGTCACTTTGACAAAAACTCAAACTGAATAATTAAATTAACTCTTATTGCAAATTGAACCGAGGATTGTGTGATGTGCAGCAAGTGCTTAAAAAAGAAGCGCAATATTATGGAACAAATATAAGATGTGATATTTACACAATTCCATGACAGCTTAATACGAATTAGAGATATATAATGCAATGGACAAATAATCGTGAGGCTTCTATAATAATATGAGTTATGTGCCTTTCAAAGTTTAAACATAGTTGGCTGAGAAGTTATAAAGATAGGAAGACACATAACTATTTAATTGAAAAGTTTAGAAATCATTACTCATGGTGGACCAGCTGGTCGCCAAAGGCGACTAGTATGAAATAAAAAATTGACATAAATGGTCAAATGATTGGAATAGGTAGAATACCTAAAGGTTTTGGAAGTAATTCCCCCATATAACGAATCAAATGAATGTAATGAGAAGAAATATATGTATATATTTCATATTTTTTAATTAGACGGTGATAAGGCACAGGCGATCATCGAGGATATATGTATGGTCATTAGCTCTCGCATAAAACAAAAATTAATACACAGTTGACAATATTATTTATATAATAGACTTAATATTTATATAATTGATAATTGACTTAAAAATAAAAAAGTGCTTTTTTCAAAAGTGCAAATTTCAGTTCAATATAGCATACTAGATAAGGCTTAATCCCTTTTTTCAACCCTTTAAAGCCCTTTATTAACCTTTTTTTAACTTCTCATTTCATTAGCTAGGGTTAAAAAGGTAGAACTTTCACGAGGAATTATTCCAGTCAAAAAATTTGGCAAACTTTTAATTTCTTTCTTTATCGTATTTTTCCTTCATTAATTGTAATTAATTTAGATGTAATCTTATCTTCAGGTATTAGATTAAACTCCCTGATGGGAAATCTACATGCGTAAATCTGTATGTAAAAATCGTGAATGATACACCAAAACGGAAGCATCGAGATAAATTAAAAGTATCATGCAATTTTATCCAAATGTAGTTTTCTATTAATTTTAAAATATATATAATCGGACAAAGGATTAATTATTTATGAGTGTCTATTCTTGATTATTTGAATAGTCATTTAAAATCACACACAAAATAGATAAATGAAATGTACGTTGGTTTGACATTCTTATAGTAATTATGTCGAATTTTTGCGATAATCTAAAAGGACAGGAAGAGGCACAAAATTCATACTTGATTACGAAATCTAATCAAAATGTTCTTAGAAATAATTGCTTTTAACAATAATAATGATGAAGATAATAATTGTTTTCTTGTTTGGGTCTGACAACTTTTAAGGTTGATCCTGAACCAATGTGTGCAGTTTATGATGTTTTTTTTTAATAAGTAACGGCCCCATAAGCAACAAAATCTCAATAAAGTAACGTAAAGCCATTTATTTGATACGAGTAAATAACAGGCTGTAATTTCAAGACATAACTATGAATTCTGCACTTTTGAATATTCAATTGCATTTTTATTAAGGAATTTAACTGCAAGATTTTACATTAGAACGTCCTTAAAAACGTGTAATTAAGACACGCTATACTTTGCAGAAGATTAATCAAAAGCTCTCTCATTTATCCAATCATATTTTAACCTCTATCGAAGAGTGCTCATTAGCATATCTACAAAAAGAAAAAAAAAAAAACTGCTTCAGAGAACTGTAAAATAAGCGCAAAATTCTTGAACTAAATATTGATTTCTTAGAAATGTTTTATAGATCTACAATTTTATCTAAGAAAAATATTCAAAAAAATATCTAAGAAATATAAAAATCATTCTAAAAGTCTTCTTTGATAAACTATTGAAAAAAAATATCTGGAGATGGATTTCGAGGTTAAGACTTTTAGAATATGTTCAATTTCTTAATATTCGTAACAAAATTAATCAAACGCTGAATTAATTTTTTTTTGTAATTTGCTTTCATCTACATCAAGGTATATTATGATTAAATATTAATAATTTTCTGAATAGAAATAATTCTTAAATTTTTTTTAGGAATTTGAATGAAATTATTCTATGCAGTTCATTAAAAAAAATTTAAAAAGGGGTCACATCATTAAAAAGAATGACGCAGAATTCCATGTTTTTACACAATATAAATCTGATAAGATAAACAATATAATAATTTATTTTATTATATTCATAGAAATTAAGACTTCTTTAAAACGTAAAACTCAGTTGCATCTGCTTATTTTATGAAAAATAATTAGAGGTAGAGATTAGCGTAAAAAGTATGAATTTGCATTATAAAAATAGTTTAACTCAGAATGAGAAATATATTTCGTACATTAACCATATATCGAAGGCAATTTTTCAAATATATCCTTTTCTAGTTCTTAGTGCTTCAATGCCATGTTTAATCACAAGTAAGCTAAAACTGCATTAAGAAAAAAAAATAATTCAATGGAACTTTGAAACAATATTTTGATCAAATAAGTTATATCAAAGAAATCCTACGGAAACCAAACGCAGTTTAAACTTAAGTCCGCATAGAGCTATTATGGGACATACTATTGGGGAACTATTTCTGTTCCTCTTTTCTTGAACGAGCCCTTTCCTTTCTCACCCCTCGTTTTTTCCTAACGCCGATTCTTTACAATGAACTATGCCTAAAGGAATCTCCGGACCCTCAGATCCTGCGACATCCTTAAATGGTCGTAAAGAATTCATTGTGTTGACTCCCCTCCAAGTCATAAAGAGGGAAACTCTTGAGGGGGTGAGCACAACGTTAAATTGCGGGCAAAACCGTCTTGGAACAGTATACCCCCTACGTCAATTTCCGTGTAAAACGAAAGGACGTTCTTCCTTACCCTACGTCGAAATACGTGCAGCGCCCTTTTAAGACATCTTGTTGCTACGTCGATATACGTATGGAACCCTTTGAGGGCTAGAATAGCCATGCTGACTTACAATCTGTTAGTTTCTTGTGATGTTATTGCACCGAATTGAAGGGAAACTTTCTTTCACGATGAAACTTTCAACTTTTGACTGTTGTGTAAACATAATCAAATTCCAAATGGTGTAAACATCATCAACTTCCAAATGGTGTAAACATCAGATATTTTAACTTAGATTAGATCAAGTTGCTCTTATGTAAATATATGGCTGTGAATAAACGAATTGTATGAAATTCTACTCTTTCGGTCAGGAATTCGATAAATGGAATCACAGTGTTATTTACCAAATAATATAATATGTGGGCGATTGCCAGCAATTACAGATTAGAGTTAGTTGATATTTGAAAATTTAATGAGAGAAAATATAGTTAAAGTAATGATGATGAACAAATCAGGAATGAAAAATTTGCAGAATGAGACTTCGATAATCAAGTTCATAACTAACATAAAAGTTCTTCATTTAAACAACATGCCTTAACACTTCGACTTCACATTGCCAAGACTTGACGTCAACTGTCAGAAATTGTTGTCTCTCCAGCAAGATGACATTCACAGTCATGGGAAGTGAGGTACCCCTTATATATATATATATATATATATATATATATATATAT
>JAPMOQ010015762.1:165085-205366 GCA_026543055.1 Argiope trifasciata | reverse complement strand
TATATATATATATATATATATATATATATATATATATATATATATACGAGATACCTCGTATGTAAGTAGATTTTTAAACATCAATTTTTATTTCTTAGAATTTTAGGAAATATCAATCTTATCCAGCAAGTTATGATGAATTAAAGTTAAATGACATTCAAAAACGATTACATTGAAGACCTTTTCATGGCTATGAATTAGACATTGCATGATTTTAAAAATAACATTAAAAGAAATGAGTATTTAATTAAAACTTTGCGTCTTCATTTCATTAATTTTACAACTCCTAATCAGTGTAATAATCATTACACATGAGGCCAGTAAAGGTGAGCCTCTGGTTTCTGTGAGATTTAATGTTCGTGATCTTGTTCCATTGCAGAAATGTCGTGTAAGTAGCTCTGGTTTCGTTCATTTTATAAAATTTAAAAAGTAAATAAATTCGAAAATCCGAAATAAATCAGGAAACCCGTTCCGAATGTTTTAAACAAAACTAATTCTAGTCGAAGCATTGAATTAAAAAAGGAATACGGTCTTTTAAGTAATATTCCTAAAATAATTTTTACTCCAGCTGGTGTGGTTTGCCAGTTCAAGTGTCGGTCGTTGTCGTCATCTTAACGTGGTTCAATATTACGAGGTCAGTCCCAAAATAGCCTCAGTGTTGCTTTAGAAAGATAAGTTAATATAACCAAACTAAACTAACTGAAGCCAAACATGTAGTCTAGCCGTATATTTGCATTATTCATAACAAAATTTACACGTTTCCTTTATAGATGCAAAAATATTTTGGCAAACAAAGAATGGAGAATATATTGAAACCATCAAAATGTTCGGACTTGAGACCGTGGCTGATCTTCTGGGTTCAGAACTTCCGATTGGAAAACATATTTTTGACATTAGATGTCAGTCCATCGGTAAACACAATAACTCAAAAATGCTTTGAACCATATGGGAATAGTATGGTGTGCAAACATACGACAAAATTTATAGATCAGTTTCAAATTTTGAGCGTAATTCATTTTGAGAAAATTTTTCTTTCTGATGTGAAATTTAATATGCTGGTATAGCTTCTAAAATATACATCATTCTTTAATTTTGAATTAAGTTCACCGAATGGTTAACGGTGTCGAAATGTCATATCAATCGTTTGCTGATCTATTGCGACACATACTAAGAAACTTAATAATTAATAAACGCAATGTATTAAATAAACAAAATTTGGCATATGACAAACTTGGACATGTTCAATTTTACATATTCTCGAGATAGATTCAGTAAATATACTAAATATATGCAAAATATCTGTATTCTGAAACTATGCTTCAATGGCCTTTCATATAATAAGCTGCTTTCAAAAATGCAAATATTAATGTAGAAGAAAAGAATATGACTTTTAACCCTCCAAGCGGCGGAGACGTCTTTTTCTGGAAGGCACAAACCCTCCGAAACGGGCGTAACCGTGTTTTTTCGTTCTGTTCAGTTGTTTCCGAGACGGGCGCAAACGGTTTTTTCCTACTTTCAATTGAAGCGTCGAAAAGGGCGAAGACGTGTTTTTTCTTCTGTGCCGTTCCCCTCCGTTAATGACCTTCTTGTCAGTGATAGATTACTTTACGATAACCCCCTAAAGAGAACCGAGTAGAAGCACTTAGCGCTCATAAAAGAATTCCTTATCGTTAAATGATTTAAGTAGGAAGTATATTTCATGTGGTTTTTAGAAACTTAGGAGAAAAAAAATCTTCTCACTAAATTTTACTTACCAAAATAATAACTTACGAACACATTCCTTAGTAAAGCAAAATATTTCTAAATAGATTTTTAAGTAAAATGTTGCTATTAAATAATTTTAAAATACGTCTAACGCCTTCAAAAGAATGACAAAAATAAAAATAATTTAAATAATTTATTTTATATATTTATTTAACTACTTTGCCTCAAAATTCATGACATGAATACGTTGACAAATTTTCAGTTAAAAAATAAAGACTGTCTGTTAAAATTTGATTTTTGATGTAAAAATGTTTCAATTTTCTTTTTCATTTATTTAAAAATACGGCATAAAGACTTGCAAGGAATTTCATGTTTTAATTTAATTATTTGTGTTTAAATTAATTTATTTTTTGTGTTTTATTTTATTTAATTCGCAGTAATGTAAATTTATATTATAGGTTCCGAATCAAAAGTTGTAATATATTTATAATAGCCATACTGTAAAATTCTTTTTTTTGTAAATCGCGAGAAACGATAATCACAAAAAAATTAATTAGAAAACAGCTAGAAAACAAAATAAACAAAAAATTAATATAGACAGCTGGTCTTGGATTTATAAAATTTGGTACATAATTACTTCCTGACCAATAGATAATCACTAATTAGAATATTTTTTTAATTTCTTATTTCTTATTTATTAAATCTTAATTTAAATTTAATCAAGCAGAAAAGCTTATTGGCAATTGTTGTGTCAAATTAAAATTCAAGAGATTAACTTTCCGTAGACAAAATTTTCGTTTTCGGGACAATTTTTATTCAGGTTTTAAAAACAATTCAGAATTTTAGAAGTAATTTGTAACAATTCTTTTTTATAGAAATGAAATTGAAATCAATTTTGTTATTTTACCGTAACTTTTCGGCGTTACTTTCTTCACGTTGAGAAAAAATATCTGCTTTGTTTAAACAGTTAACTTCAGTTAAAATTTATAAGAACTTTTTAATGGCTTATTTGAATAACACGATGTAAGAATCTTTCACATGATATGCCATAATTGATGAAATCAAGAATAACGACATCATTAAGACTTTGATGATGAATGAATGAATATTTTAATGAGCACTTTAAAATATTTAGGAAACTATTTTTTAAATGTGACATATGAGATACTTTATATACATTGCAACTAATCCCAATTTGAAATAATAATTTTCTAAAACTATTTAAAAATGTTTCTACAATTTCAAATGATATCATACTAATAGTTTCAAAATATTTGCAAAGATTAAATTTTGAAAAGAAAAAAAATCTTGCGTTTTAATGACTCATTCTGGAGTGTCATGAAGAAATAGGAATCGTCAGCGCAATGAATATAATCAAATGAACATTAGCTTGAAAATAGAAATAAAATGCTCAATGCAAATTAAGTTTTCACTACTTTATTGAATTTAATTTCGGATTTATACCTGATTCTGTTAGTGATTAATGTACATATTCTATACATTAATCACTATATTATTTCTGCATTCATTACGTTATTAATAAATCATTCAAATAAGCTGTAGATTTTTGAACAATATATAAATTAAACAATTCATTTAATTAGTATTTAAATATGAAGAACTTATTCTCAAAAGTACTTCTGTTTTTTCAAGATCTGATTCTTTGAATTAGAAAAACATTAAAAAATTTGTATGAAGAATCAATCCAAAAATTTTAGTTGAATATTAGTAAAATTAATTTTGAAAGTTGCTTAGTTGCTACAAACATGTTGTTGTTATCATTCCCAATAGCCTTAATTACGGTTTATATTCTGTTTTGCCTTGATTTCATTTAGGAATATGACAAGTACGAAATTATTTATTTTGGAACATTCGATTTATGCACTTGTACATTCTGTCATTCAGAACTTTAAAAAAAATGTGCCAATCTGTTAACTCTGCTATTTTCAAAAGATAGATTCTAAGAAATTGTGTTGAAGCACTGAAAAGTGTTTTCTTGCCAAAAGTGATATTTGATTTTAAAATATATATATATTAAAACTGACAAAGAACTTTTTATCCAAAGCAGGCAAAAATATATTAAGATAGAATTTTAAAAAAAAAAACTAAATTAAAAAAAAATCACAATTAATTATTTTACAAAGGTTTTTGATTTCGTACAAATATTTAGATAACTAAGGCTATAAGACCTTTACATATGAAATAACGAAAACTTCTGTGAGTGAATTGCAATTAATATCGCTTCACATCTCACTAAAAACTGATTTCATCAGTTGGAAATTTTCAAAAAAAAAAAAAAAATAGTGAAAAATTTCTTTTTTTTTTCTTTTTTTTTTTCTTTTAGTTTCCTTTGTAAATTGTCTTATAATTTTTAGTTAGAAACAGCAATATCCTATTATTATTAAATGCAAGAACACCTTAAGTGATATTTTCAAACATTTATTTTAATTCCAAAAACTTTAAAATGCAGCTTTGAAAAGTTTGTCAAAGAATTATCGAAGCATATGCTCGTCTATTGCTCTCTACGACATTAATTGGTGTGATGTTATAACTAAGATGTAAATTTTTCACCTCTCAGTGTAAAAGATATCTTAAATTATGTCTCTAAAAATAAGGTGTAGGAAACACAAATTTTGGAAATTATATGAGTTCGGAAAAAGAATATTTATTTGCATTAAATATTACTTATAGTATATGCAGGAAACGTGTAAATGTGTAGCAAGATTTTAGCACATTTATATATCTAAATGCTTTTCTTCTTTTATATATATATATATTAATAAAAAGACAAATAATAGCTTAGTGTCTTTTGTAAAAATGTTGGAATAAATACTGATATGAGATAGTCAATATAATTATGTAAAAAAATTAATTTACAAATTTAAGACCTCTATGCAAAATATTTTTTCCCTTTCAAAGATGTGAATTCTTATCGCCTTTTAATTTGAAACGACATATTGCTAATACGAAAAAAAAGTTGGTGAGTGAAGAAGGGAGGGGAGGAAAGTGGTCATCAGTAAGATAAGATAGCCAGATAGATTACAAACCAGTCTCCCCACTGGGTTAATGGGAACCCCGTGGCTGGGAAGAAGGGGAAGAGAAAAATGCTCGTTTCTTTTTCGGACACTGCCTCGTTTGAAGCTGATATTTTTTTGAAGCAACCTATTGACGGATAGAGATAAATTTTTGAGAAACCATACTCAGAAGGATTGGGCGCTCGGAGGGTTAATGAAATGAAAGTTAAAACGTTTTGTGAAATTACCCACGCTGATTTCTGTTATAAAGAGTATAAAAGCAATTATTGCTGATATCATTTTATTCCTTGTATAAATTATTCCTCAATTTAAAAATGCTTACGGAAATATTATGCATGTATATTGTAATTAATGTTCACCAATCCCAGTCACAATTAGAGGAATTTCCTGACAACTTCTCACAATCTGTTAACGCCCTCCATTGTTAAACGCCGTCATATTTCGAGATGGGGAATCTCCTTCACCAACTGTTCGCATCTGGTCATTATACCACACACGTGAGGTTCATTGTTGGAAAGGAACCCTTCGCATCTTCATATGAAAGGTGTGTCCAACAGCTGGATACTAGGCTGTCGCTTTGCGAAGAAATATTATTGACATGTGTTGCAGAGCGGTCTATTGCTATTACACATCATGGCTAGACAGTCCCATGTCACGAAAGACTAGTGCCACTAATGAGGGAAAGTTTTGCTGGATGATTGGCTGATAGAGAACTTACATTGACGAGTAGAGATTGAGGGGGAAGAACTTTGGACAACTATAAAGTGCCGGTTTGTCTTTGAAGAGGAGGAGAGAGACACAGGATTGCAAAGTGCGATTTGAACTCTCGTCACTGGTAACGGTTCTGGCTAACATCCTGTTAGCGGTTTGTGGTGAATTTCTACGTATTAATGGATGATTTTCCCCTGAATTCCTTTTTTTTTCACGATAGACCTTGACCTTTCAAATGTTGTGTAAATAGAAAATATTTATCCTAGATTAGAACAAATTGTTCTTATGTAAATATATAAGGCTGTAAATAGAATACTTGTCTAAAATTCCCCTCTCTTATTCTTTCGGAAGCGATCAAGTCATTACAATATCAACTACTGTAAAATTAAATTATGTTGTGTAATAAAAAATTATATTTTAGATTATATTTTTGAACATTTCCCTTTTTACAACGCATACAAAATTCTGAAAGAGCTAAATTAATGCCTTGCATTTTTTTTTGGCTCAATGGAATTCCTAAAACTCATATGTTCATAAAGAAATACATTTATTTATATACCAGTAAAAGATTTTAATAATTTATTTTAAAGTAGACGCAAGAAATGTATATCTCTGTCTGTATCGTGGATTTGAATTTCAAGAAAAAGTGCATAAACTTCGAATAAAATAAAAACGGAGTAAATATTTCAGTCCGGAAATATGATGAAAGTAACATCTGGGGCATACTCCGTTTTGGAAATTTTTGAAATAAATCGGACGAGTCTGAAATAAAATAAAATGGATAATAAAATATGAAACTTAGCTTTGATATAAAACAGAATTGGAATGCACTATAGTTTCAGTTACTTCAAAAAAAATTATGTTTCCTGATTTAAACTTGCATTACCCTCAGATAAAAAGTTACTGCTTATGGAAAAATAGGCGCTCGTTTTAGTCTAAAATTTAATCCTATTAAATTATATGAAATGAATTTGTAGCATTAGACACTCAACGCTGCAAAGACATTTCAATTTCTCTATGAAGTGTTGAATAAGAACAAGGAGAATTTATTATCTGTCGGAGGATTTTTATAAGCAATAAAAATGTTTTTGAAATATATAGATTCTTTGCTTCTAATCGTAATGTTGTACAAATCCTAATTATTTCAAGAAATTTCATAATCTCCATCAAATGCTCACCAATACTAGTATTAAAAACTTGAATTGTATTAACATCCCTTTTTAAAGAAAAACTAGGGCTATTTTGCAATGAAACTCGTGATTTAATTTTATATTTAATTTTTATATTTTTATATTTTTGATTAATTTAATCCATTTTAATATTTTGAAGTACATTAAAATCTTCACCTTTTCCCAACTTAAATTTCATTATATTATTGAAAATAATTTTTCTAAATTTCGAAAATGCAAAATATATTCCCAATAATCGGACATACAATACATTACTGATGGTTATGCTATTATTTATAAATTCCATAAAGCATTTTGCTGAGCAAAGAAAATGGGTTTAGTTTAGTTCAGTTATACTAACGTCACGTTTTAAAGCAACACGAGAGCTATTTTGAGACGGACCTATATATATATCCGGACCTATATTTATATATATATATATATATATATATATATATATATATATATATATATATATATATATATATTGCTTCTAGCCATCCAGGAAAAACAATCACTGTTTTTTTCATGAAATTCCACTCAAAGTTCATATCATGCTGCATAAAAGAACTTTTGGAGCATGCGAAAAATTTTAATCAATTTTGAAATTTACTTCTTTCAGCAGTTTTTTTTATAGTTTTTGGTTGGATAATTCTGGTGTCTTATCTAAGGATTGTTTGAAAATGAAAAAAAAGGAAATATTCTTATCTTTATAGAGACTCTTTGACTGCATGACTTCATGGTTTATAATCTAAGCCTTTGATTGGTGATGATGCTATACACAAGCATGCATCTGATAACTTGTGCTTTACAGCACTCGACTGATTTAGGTATTCACATCCATTTTTTAGTTGGTCTGCTCATGTTATTTTGTTCTTGCTGTATAGTTTGGCTTGTTTGTTGTTCATATTTAGGAGGTTTATTCATGTTATTTCATTGTTGCTCTATTGTTTGGTTTGTTTGTTGTTCATATTTAGGAGGTTTACTCATGTTACTTTGTTGTTGTTCTATAGTTTGTTCGTTTGTTGTTCATTTTTAGCAGGTTTACCTATGTTATTTCATTGTTGCTGTATTGTTTTTTGGTTTTATTTGTGTTTCATTTTTAGCTGGTTTGCTCATGTTATTTTGTTGTTACAGTACAGCTTATTTCTTTGATTTGTTTATGGTTCGGTTTTAGCTGGTTTGACCATGTTGTTTTGTTATTGCTGTATAACTTCCTTTTTAGCTGAAATGTTTGTTATTTTGTTGTTACAGTATAGTTTAGTTGTTTGGTTTGTTGGTTGTTCATTTCTAGCTGGTTTCCTCATGTTAGTTTGTTGTTGCTGTAATGTTTAGTTGTTTAGTTAGTTTGTTAATTGTTCCGTTGTTTAGCTTAGCCGTATTAGCACATATAAACAGCTATTTTGAACTAGTAACGTTGAGCAACAGTCCGATGACTAGGATGACACCTGAGCTGTCATCATCTCTTCATATGCAACAGATTCGCGCGCAAAATGTTGAGTTAAATGACTAAATGTGATTTAATGACTTAAATGTGTAATGACTCAAACATTAAACCCTCCAGTTCCAAAGCCGAGACATTACAACCCCTCACCAATGACTTTTTCACTCTTGAAACTGAAATAATGACTTTTAAATTCACAAAATATTTATGAAAGAAAATGCTTTAAACCTTTTGATTTCGCTTTATGAGTACCACTTATATCTTATATAAATTTTCTTCCAAGAAAATTTGCTGTTGTTGCTTCTAACGGCAATTGCCCCTGACCAGCTCGTTGACTAACGATCCATTTTATCCGACTTTTGCATCTCTTTTTTTTTCAGTAGTGCCATCTAGGGTTACGAGCACGAGTTAGCTACTTACGCGTCGCAACCCGTTTTACGCGGTGAACTTCAAGCATGCATTTTCATTCACTCATCCACATATCGTAATTTAAAACTGAATCAGAGAACGATCACCTCTGAACCAGCATCTCCAGTGGTATTACTCTCGACATGGAGGAATTTGTGACCAGGACAGTTTTATACGCGCTCCAATCACCACACACGCCGAGATTTCTCAGTCATCATCAATTGTTCTTTATCAATTAAACATTTTATTTATTTGAAGAAAACGTATTGGGATAGATTATACCGATATATACCGATTTACCGATATGTCATAGAAGTTCTTTCAAATAATTTTGAATTGGGAAAAAGGGAAAGTGATCGGTGTTGCTAGAATTAGGATCTAGAATACAAATTATGTTTTTCGCAGAATTTCCTAATTAGTTATTACTCTAAATCATTTTTAATAATTCGATTTGAAGCTTCTACTTACTTTTGACTCAGTTTCTAGGGATAAGGAAAAGAATAATTATAAAAAATAAAATCAATTCCTATTTAGTTCAACAAAGATTTTTTTTCGTTACTTTTTATTAAATAATCCCAATTAATATAAATATGTATATACATATGACAGAATCACAATAATAATTGTCAAAAAGAATTTATTTTCCAGTGATCTACAGGCTTCTCCGCTGACGGTATTTATTCCTAAATTTATATCCTTCAAGATATCAAATAAAATTTTTTTTTTCAATTAAAGTTAAATATTTTATCAAGAAATGATTGATTTTCATCAGAATTGAACTCGCATTCTTCTCCTTCGAGTGAAAAATATCGAAATCCTTGCGTTATACAGATTGAGTTACTTATTGCTCGTGAGTTTCAATTTTCATCACAAAATGCTGAACTTTATGTGAAGTATTAAAAATTCATTAAATTTAATTAATGAAACAATGTATTAACATCAATGGTATTACCGTGCTAACATCTGGATACCCTGTCGACATGCTAATATCTGGATACCCTCTCAGCTTGTTAATAAGTGAATGTAAGGAATTGTGTGTTAACGTTCTTGATAGTTAAAAGAGCTAAACTAACTTCATTCGAAAGAGGTTCGATAGTCTAGAAGCTAACGAACGAGTGAAATATTTCTAGACTATCGAATCTTTTTGGATGCTGTGGATACGAGTTCGAATCTAGTTCGTAAAAATATAAACGTTGGTGTTGGGAAGAGGGGAGTTTTGCGCTTAAAAAAGCAAGCGCTCCGCTTCTCTTCGATTAAAATGGAAGAAATTGATCGATTCTGCGGAACGGACTTAGAGCGCCTTGCTGCGATCGCCCCAATCAACGAAGAACTGTTTTTAGAAATATCTCAATCTTTATTCTGCGATGAAATGACTATAATAAAACTTGGATTTCTACTCTCATTCTCGCAGCGGCTTATAAATAGAGATCCGAGCAGGAAAACCTTCATTCACGAGCAAGTCTTTAAAGTATTATGTGAGAAATTCTCTTTATGAAAATGTCTAATTACAAAAAATACAAATCTTTGTAAGTAGTTATCTTGTTGCTCGTTATTGTAATAGAATTCATTTTACTTATAAGTTTTGTATGTGTTCGCTCTCCAATAGATGCGAGTGAAAAAGTTAATATCACAAACACTTCGCGCTTTCTTTCCGAGCATCTCGGACGAAAAAATTTCTTCACGTCTGCTATAAAAACGATAAGAAGGTGTTCGATATAAGATATTTCTGGTCGGAAGCGGCTTACCAGAAATAGTCGGGACAGCTAAAGCCTCAAATTACAGGCGTTCAATTAACAGAATCAGAATTTAAAAAAGTCTGCGAAGTATGTTGAAGTTAAAACATCCTTCCACTTGCTGTATTGTCAGTCCTAGCCAATCGGGAAGTTTGGTCTTTAGTTTGTCAGATGTTGCACGAAAATGTGTACGATTACCAACCGCAGAAAATTAAATGGTGTTACTACTACAGCCCTCCATCATTCATAAATGAAGATTCTAAGAACATCGAATTCGTAAATGGTCTACCTGAGAATTATGAGGATGTCGATTTGCTCGTGATTGATGATTTAATGCTCTTTTTGGATGAAAAAGTCGCAGAACGGTTTACAGTCATTCCTCATCACAGCATAGTCAGTTGTATTCTCATTCTTCAGAATCTCTACTTTCAAAACAAATATCTAAGAACTTCTAACTAAGAAGTTTGAACACGCACTACATGATTCTGTTTAAAAATGCAAGAGATGTGAATAAAATAAAATGCTTAGGTTGGCAGTTGTATCCTTTAAAATCAAAATCTTTTCTCGAGGCTTATAAAAGCGCGACTGTCGATACTTTTTCCTATTTGTTGGTTGACATATATCCTCTTACGAGCGAGGAATGTAGACTATGCGATAGCTTGTTTCCAGATAGTAGTGGTATTTATTGGATTTACAGACCAAAATGAAAAGCAAACTGGGTGGTCATTATTCATTTGCGGATTTGCTTTCAAAAGCATCTCCGAAACAAAGACGATCATTGCTAAAAACAGCCTCAACTTCTCAAATTTTAGCATTATGCGAAATTTGTTTGAACGTATTAATGGACAATGTCCAATTAAACAAGAAAAAATGTGCAGGTATAAAACCTGCTTACGAAAGCTTGCAAATAAAAATACAAAAATAAATCAAAAGAAAAAAATCCTTATTAATGAAGGCGGTGGATTTTTACCGCTGATTTTACTTGCAATTGCGTCTGCAGTCGCCGGAATGGTCGGTCACGCTATTGGTAACAGGATTAAAAAAACAATTATTTTGAATTCTAGAATTGGCACCCGTAAAAGAATTTAAAAACCTTTATAAACAGAAACTTTCAATCACTCTGATCACAAATAAAGTTATCATGGCTAAAAAAATGGCATTGGTTTGTCCCGACTTATTAGCTGCCTATCGCCACCCCAAAGTACTCGAATTGGATTTGGAACAAAATATAATGAATTTGCTTGATGAATCCCAATTGCCTAATGACCAGCGAGCTAAGCTTCTATCTCAGTTGATTATGAGATATGAAAAAACAATGAACAGAGCCGGCACCACCCATTACAGTCACAACAGCTGATAAACCAGCAATAAATCCTCCAGAAGGGCTTCCTGCAAAGGAGATAGAAGACAAAGATCCTATATTACAAGATATAAGATACACAGTGCCTAGAGCATATGAAAAATATGTGCCAGCGATAGTAGAAAAACTCAAAGCTCGTTTGTACCATTGGAATGAAAATGGGGAAATGACAGAAAATGGAGTTCCTTTTAAAGGTTCAAAAATTGTGGATTTTTTCTCTTATGTGATGAGAAATTAGAAAAAAATTAGAAAAACCGCAACATCTCGAAGAATTTATAAAAGCAATCATAGATATCAATATACCTTACACTTGGATTTCCAACAAAAACGTTCTAAGACAATTGATAGCTCCTGATTTCCCGTTTGAGTATTTCGAATTTAGCCCGATAAAAGACGACAGTCGCAGAGTTTTGACTCCCATTCGCAGCCAAAACCGCCGAAGCTCTAGATCAGCAGGCGAAAGAGCTTTTGAACGTGAGGCAGAGCCACCATGGAAAAGGAGAAGCCAAAGCTACAACAAATGGATCGAACATTAAACGACATTTACTACGATGCGAAACAACCTGCTTCTTTCGGCGGGATCGCAAGGCTTTCAAAAGCTACGATTTTGTCTCAATTGAAAACTAAAAGATGGCTTGAGAAACAAGATGCTTACACTCTTCACAATCTGATTCGTAGGAAATTTAAGAGAAGACAAGTGTTATCATTTGGTATTGGAGATTTGGTGCAGTGTGATTTGGCAGATGTTTCGAAATATTCCAAATTCAATAAATGATTTAACTATGTTTTAACCGCGATCGATGTGTTTTCAAAATACGCGCAAGCGATTCCTGTAAAAAAGAAAAGTGCTAATTCTGTGTTGGAAACGTTTAAAAAATTGTTTAAAAAGATGAAATACAAAGTTCGAAACATACAAACAGATCATGGAGCCAAATTTTATAATAAATCAGTGTCGGGTTTGTTTAAAAAACGAGGTATAAATCATTACAGCTCTTACAGCGAATACAAAGAGAGTGTTGTTGAAAGATTTAACCGAAAACTGAAGAATAAATTATTTCGCATTTTTACACTTAGAGGCTCTTATAAATATACAGACATTCTTGATGCCGTATTAAACTCTTACAATAATAGCGTTCATCGCTGTACTGGATTTGCTCCCGCTCGAGTGAGAGAAGAGCATGAGTCGTTAATTTTCCGTAAATTATATGGTTTAAAAAACAAAGTTCAATTCAAATTTAACGTTCGTGATCAAGTTAGAATTTCCAAAACTGCTAAAACATTTCGTAGAGGAATTTTGCCTAATTGGTTTGAAGAGATCTTTACAATACGGAAAAGATTTCCCTCAAACCCAGCAACTTACATCTTAGGAGATTTGAAACACGAAACTCTGCGAGGACGGTTTTATGAGCAAGAATTGCAGAAAGTAACAATGACGTCTTCCGATTTTCAGAGAATGGAAATTTTTTTAAAAAGCAAAGGTGTGGGGAAAAAGATGGAGCATTTCGTTAAATGGAAAGGATTTGACAATCGTTTTAATTCTTGGATAAAAGCAGAATGGATGACATAAAAGAGCACTACATCACTTTACCGAGGGATTCGAGTATGAATTATTTCCCCTCCAATAAGCAGTCTCATATAGAACCAAATTATCGGCTCCCCTAGTCATACTTGGTGATTGGGAAGTAGCATTATCGGAGGTATCTATTCCTCGAAATTGGTTTAATATCGGTGATCACAATAATTACTATACAATTATGTACGAAAAAGAAGATGTTGTGGTTACAGAAGAGATTAAAAGCAAATAAAAGTCATCTATAAATCAGAGAACGTTGAAGCATTTTGGATAGCTTTGAATAAAGCAATCGCAGACGGTGTAGGCGAATCAAAAATAAAATTTGAATACAATTAGCTTGCTGCGACAGTTACAGTTCACTTTCGCGAAGGTATGGAATTGCATATCTTGAAAGAATCTAAATTTTTGTACATGCTGTATATGCCAAACGAAGACACCGTTCTAAGCTCTTCGGCAAATTACCGATTCCGCCTCTCTCAGCAATCTCCTGCAGATATAGCGTTGAAAATGATCGACTCTACACCTAGAAGCATCCTCGAAGTAGATATTGAAATGTCTGCAATGTTTGAAAAGATGACCATAAACAAACCTAGAGTCTTGTTTGAAATTTTAAATAGACGTCTAACTGCTATAAATATGGACGAACTCAAAGTTTGAATACGATAACCACACATTTGAGGTTTCCGTAATTTTGTCGAAATATGCTGAACTGCATAAAAAAAAATCTACAGGGTCTTCGCTGCTACGTAAGTTGAATCTCCAAGAGAGTGCTGTCATCGATAAGACGCAGAAACTAAAAGTTGATTATTTAGCTCATATTGACACTCGCGATTCTTTTAAAGTGATAATCAAAGAATATCCATCGTTTGTAAATCCCGTCAAACATTCGAAAGATTTGATTATTAATCCTGGGATATACAAATCGTCTTTGGATTTATTTAACTCATTTAAATATGTGAAACTATCGCTCTTAGAAAACTCGAAAATTAAGCTTCACTTCCGGAGTATTTTGAAATAAGATTTGCGAAACCTTTAGCGGAAATGTTAGGTTTTAATGAGAGTTTGTTTAAAAGTGGGGACTATGAATCCAAGTATCCACTTGATTTAAGTGGAGGAATAACTGAAATATTTATTTATAGCGATCTAGTACAATCGCATCATGTTGGAGACTCCTTCACTCCGCTCTTGCGAATCATCCTCTGCATGAACGAGTAAGAAGACCACATATTACGATCGACCTCTGTACTTTTAAATATTACGATCGACCTCTGTACTTTCCTGTGCGAAAAACATTTATAGAAACAGTGCTTATTGAATTGAAAACGACATAACATTGAGTGGGGGTAAAACGTATGTTATACTTTCGTTCCTACGCAAACCTATAAATTAGCAGATTTTTTCCCTGGGGCTTTCATACACTCGCAAGACTAGAGAAAATGCAGTTGGACAGTAGAAGCTGTGAGGCGTATTACCGCCTCCAATAAACGGGGGGGGGGGATATTTATTTCAAAGGGGTTCCCTATCAGCTCGGTTATGGGTTTTTGGCGATTTGAGGCGTTTCATTACTCCTCTCGCAATGAGAGCTGGAAAATATCTAGGTAGTCAATTGTTAAGAACGGGTAAGAATGTTCTGGCTGATGTGTTAGAGGGCGCCTCGTTCAGAGATTCTGCTAAACATCGAATTAGAGAAACCTCAGGACGAATTAAAGATGATATCTTTCAAAAACTGCAACACGAAGAGGTATAAAAAGAAAACGCAAGCTGAGAAAATCACACTCAGCCAAGAAAAAGCGAGCTAGGAAAAAACAGAAAGTAGCGGAAGACATCTTCTCATGATGGCTATTTGTTTGAAAACTGAGTTAAATTTATTCAGCGAAAATGCTGTTCAGTTAGCGATCGACGGAAGTGCTTTCATAGAAATTCAACCAGTCGCATCGCTAACTGATAATTCGCGTCTAGAATTTTTTATCAGCGGAAATGGAGAACAATATCTCGACTTAGCACATAGTATTTTACATTTAAAAATTAAAGCTGTTAAGAAGTATGGTACAAATACTCAGAATACAGATCATATAGCTCCTATAAGTTATATCTTAAACACTCGTTTTTCAGAGTTAAGAGTCTTTTTAAATGATTGCCAAGTGATGAATCAAAGGAACTACGCATATCGGGCCTTTATAGAGGGGTTGTTATTTTCGTCATAAACTGCTCAAGAGACTATGCTAATTTCTGCATTATTTTATAAAGATACGGCAACACATTTCGATACAATTGGAGTAAATTCGGCTAATTTAGGATTTAGAGAGCGACAGCAATTATCAGCAGAATCGAAAGTACTAGATCTAATTGGACCTCTTCATATGGATATAGCTAGTCAGGCACGTTACTACCAAATGGCGTGGATGTGAGAATTCGTTTAGTGAGACACAAATCAGAATTTGCTTTGATGGATTCTATGACTGATTGTAAAATTATCGTTCAGTCGGTGAGTCTTTTTATTCGAAAAGTAAATGTAGCTCCTTCGATAATCCTCGCTCAAGAAAAAGTGCTTGAGCACGGTCCGATGAAGCTGCCTATAAGACGAGTAGAGGTTCGGACTTTTTCCCTAGCAAAAAGGTTTCAAAGTTTAACGATTCCGAACGCGTTTATCGGTCCGCTTCCATCTCGAATCATTCTAGGTTTTGTGGCAAATGATGCTTTGAACGGAAACCTAGCTAAAAATTCTTTCAAATTTTCGCATTACGATTTGAGTTATTTAAGTATTTCGGATGGAAATAAAATGTACCCCGCAAAACTTTATACTCCAGATTTCGATTCCGACTCTTACGCTAGCAGCTATTTAAGCCTTTTTACAGATTTAAATCGTTATCATAATTTTCAAAACATTAACATCAACTATGAAGAATATAAACATGGTTATGCCTTTCATGCAATAGATTTAACGCCTGATTTCGTGTCTAACGAATGTCATACCAGCGTTATTAAAAACGGAAATATATCGATTGAAATCAAATTTGGCACAGCGCTCACAGAGACAGTGAGTTTAGTGGTTTATTCAGAATTTCGAAACACTATAGAAACTGATCGATCACGCAGCGTATTTATTGACTATTAAATATGGATACGATAACAATTTGTCGTCTCGCCTTTAGTGATTCTATGATAAAATGAAAAATCGGTGGTGTTTATGCATGCGATTCGCTACCGCTTGTGAAAGGCGATTTTGTTTCGTTTGTCATTAACTTGGACAATAAAGCTCAACCAGGAAGTCATTGGGTTTGTGCATATTTCCGAAATGAAACAGCTTATTATTTCAATAGCTATGGTCTTCCACCTTTTAAAAAAGATATTGTTGAATTCTTAAAACAAAATGCAAACACTATACTTTTCAATAGAATATGTTTCCAAGATATTGATTCTTTTACTTACGGACATTTCTGTTTATATTTTCTATATAAATTTGCTAGACATCTATCGCTGCAACCTTCCAGTCTTCAAGATAAACAGAGAAACGAAATCCTCGAGAAACGTTTTGTACAACAAAAACTAAATCTACATACTTGCTGCCATTTATTGCGTTATTCTCAAAAATGTAAGACCATGAACTTCATGCTGGATTATGAATAAAATGTTAAAAAAATATATATTGAAAATCTTGCTCACAATTTAGTGACGTCAAAAAATATTGAAAAAAAATTGAATGCTAGGCTTTAAAATAAAGTTGAAACGATAGTTCTTTCAGTGTGTTATTAGACACAGAAGTGTTAAGAAGTCAATATGGGGAGCCAAGATTTCGACTGGGTTGGCTTTTCAAAAAATACTCCTCTCACAGAGGATATTATGAGAACTGCAAGATCATTTAGATTTTTCTGTTATATCTCAATATAAAACACTTTCTGAAGAGTTTATGGAATAGTTCAGAGAAAAACTTGACTTTGACAAGCTATGCAGATATCAGAAATTATCAGAATTTTTTATGAAACGATGTTTGGAAAGAGGAGACCCCATAAATCTAAAGCGATTTTCAGAATTTCAATCTCTTTCTCCCAGCTTCATGCTTGAATTTCAGACGAAATTGGATTGGAAGCGAATTTCACAATTCCAAGTTTTAAGCGAGGTATTTCTCATCGACCATAATCAGCTTTTGGATATGAGTTTAGTATCTAGATATCAAAATCTCGACGAAAATAGTATTCAACTGTTAAGCGATATATTAGACTGCTCTTGAAATATGCCGGATATGCTCTTGAAATACAAATCCGTTCCAGGCTCGCTGCTTTCCCAACACATTGATAAAATAACGCAATGCGATTCTTTGGATCTGACACAATTACATGAAGAAGTGATTAACCATATCTTTAAGAGAATGGTTCTATTGTATCTGAAGAAAATATGTTCCAAAGTTTAATTTAAAAAAAGAATAACGCTCCAAGAAGAAAATGGCGGGGGAGGGGGTGAAAATACTACACCTCCTGAAGCACACGATATAACAGGATTAAAGATATGTATATACATACATACATGACTTTTCTCGATTCTTCAGAAGAGCTGCAACCATGGAGAAATACGGATATGTAATTTGCGATGCTTGTTCTATGTAGGAATATTTGTACATTCATCCTGCTTTATTCAATTCGTTTATTGATGTTGTGCAAAATGTTGTTTTACACCAATCTCTTGATCATTTGAAGAAAGCTGTATATTTCAAAGTATTGAGTAATTCTGAGATTGTTCAATACATTCACGGAGACAATGCCTCGGATCGATTTGGATTTTGTTTGTTTCATAGAACGGATCCTGGTGAAAGATTCAAACTACATTCCACATGTAAAAATATTTATGATTCGATCTTCGATTGTTTATTGACTGCAAGAGAGATTGAATTTGTTGAAACTGGTGGCTGTTCAAGATTTTATTTTGGATATTTTAAACTGCTAAACGATGATGAAGTTATTCACCTGTTGCATATATTGTAAAGCTACATAGCTGTGTTAACTTTTTGTTATTTTGTGAAAAATTAAATAAATATTTCTATGAAAGTGTATAGAAAAATACTGACTCGTTCGTGCTCCCTATTATGTGAAAATATGATTTTGTATATGTATTTATTTTCTAACTTGTAAAAATGAAAATATTTGTAAAACGCTTTTCGTGAAACAATAAACGTTAATATGAAATTTTTGGACTGTGTTTTCATGATTCTATCCCCTTCTCTCTTTCCTTCAATGAACTCTTTTCTGCATGTATATTAGCGTTGGAAACTTTTTTTTATTTATTACAGTAACTGCATTTTAAACGCTTAACTATGTTTATAATATTATTTCTGTGCATTTCTGTGTATCTTTAAGTACATTATTATTTATAACTTTTTAGTAATCATGATTAATTTTGAAAGATTTTGTTCGTCATTTAGAGGATATGCGCGAACTTTACGAGCTCAGGTGAATTATTTACATCCTCATAATCTGTACACCGATGTTAGATCGATGATTTATGATATTTTGAATACGGGTGTTGTTTTGAGAATAAGATTAATCATTTGTTTAAGCATTGTTTTTTCGAAATTGAACGACTAGGGGGAAGAAACAATATGCACATTTTATTTTTGTAGCAGTGCTTATCGAATCTTATCTAACTGAGAAATTTATTCATTATTTTATTCTGCTTTTACCAAAATTTTTAATGCAATCGAAAATTTCATTCGAAATGGTAGCGGTTGGAAAATAAAAGACATAACATGCATAGATGTACATATTGGAAATTATAGAATGATGCGAGTTGGGTGTAAGACAGTTTGTTTGCCAAATCGAATCAAAAACAAAAAAGCAGTACTCAACATTAAATGCAGCAATAATAAATGTTTTCTCTATTCAGTTGCTGCAAAATTGTATCCAGCTGAGACAAACAAAAATCGAGCTTTTAAATATCAAAGATATTTAAAGTATTTTAAAATTGGAAACAGGAAATGAAACCTCAGCGAGTTTCAATGCCCAAAAACACAACTTTAAAATTTACAAATATTTCTAAAATGTTACATCATCCTTTCTGCATTTTTGCAGACTTTGAAAGTTTGAGAAAAAAACTACACACTGTTTTACCTTCTTCCTCTGCTGGCTACAGCACAAGCATAGAAAGACATGAGGCTATCAGTTGTACCATAATTGTTACTAATGTTGATGATGAAGTTATATTTCACGAATATTTTGTGGGGGGAAATGTTATTAAAGAGATTTTAAATACTTTAAAATATTTAACTCAGAAACTCATGAAAAAAATGCATAGTATAATGCCGATGATAGAAAATCCAAACTCCACATACGATCCCACAATATGTCACATTTGTAAAAAAAATTTAAAGTAGGCGAGTTAAGGATCACGGTCATTTTGGACAGGGTTATATACGCGGCCATCAATCGTGCAATTTAAATTATAGAGCTACCTATTTTTTACCAGTCATTATTCATAACGCTCGAAATTATGATCATCATTTAATTTCGAAAAATCTACCATCCAATTATGCTAAAATGATAAATATCATCCCGATTAATATGGAAAAGTTTACTATGTTTTCCCTCGATGCTTTAAAGTTTATTGATTCGTATCAATTTCTAGACTCGTCTTTAGATGTTTTTGTTAATAATTTAAAAACATCAAATCACGCTTTTCCTATTTTTGAAATTTTTTTTGGAAATAATAAGAATAAACATTTGTTGAAACAAAAAGGAATTTTTCCTTATTCATATTTCGATTCCATAGACAAATTAAAAGATAGAAAGCTACCTAGTAAAACTGCATTTTTTAATCTTCTAACTAACACCCCCATCGGCGAAAAGGAATATAACCATGCCCAGCTTGTTTTTCAAAATTTTAACTGTAAAAATTTGGCAGACTATTTAGAATTGTATCAAAATTTAGATACGATAATGCTTGCGGAAGTCTTCATATCATTTAGGAAAACCGCAAAAGAATATTATAACCTGGATCCCGCTCATTTTGTAACAAGCTCTGAACTTACATGGAATGCCGGCTTAAAATTTACTAAAGCAGAATTGCAACTATGATTGCTGTATTTTAATTTGATGGTAAATGGTTTTACAGTTCGTCATATTCATGTAACCTTGCTGTTTGACATATTTTATTGCTTTAACAATTTTGTGTTTCTTATCTAATTGTGACAATGGTTATGTGCTTTGTAAATACATCTTTTTATATTATTACTCTTACTGTATTGCTAAAACTGCTTGTATGTCGACATAAATTTTTTGTAGAAGAAACCAATAAAGATCAGGTGTTCCTCACAGCAGGAGGTCTGTGGGATCTTGTTCGTGCTCATTGTGATTTTTGATATTCATTGAATAGGTTATAAGATTCTTCAGGCCCATTGGGTTCTCTCTGGAAAATGAAGATAGTGACAAGTTCACTTCTTCGAGAAAATAAGTATTTTTGCTTTCAATGTATCTCTCTCTCATCGCATTCCGAGCTCGACTGCTAAAATGCTCTGGAGTCGTTGTCGGAAAGGCTCTCTCCACAAATGTTTATGATATCGAAGAGTGTGACCGAGTTCGCTTCTAAAATATCTTTTAAATTTTCAATGTATCTCTCTCCTCATCGCATTCCGAGCTCGACCGCTAAATTGCTCTCGAGTCGTTGTCGGAAAGGCTGCCTCTAGATTGGATCTTTCGACGATGGACAACCTGCCGGCAATACAACTTTGTAATTGTGTTTTAGTAGTCAATTACAGAATTATTTGGTTTGCAGGCTGTTAAAGCAACCAAAGCCATGGCGACATTCACCCCCCTATCCGAATGGATCTCAGCATCTCAGTGTAACATTTTCACATGGGCATACCTCTAGATCTTCATCGCACCTTAGTATCAACAAGCTCAGGCAGTTAAACTGGATTGCCTGAAACATGCTCATATCTGGACACACCAAGATGGCTAACACACAATTCCCTACATCCACTTATTAACAAGCTGAGAGGGTATCCAGATATTAGCATGTCGACAGGGTATCCAGATGTTAGCACAGTAATACTACTAAAATCTAGTGCCATCCATTCCATATTTTAAAAAATATTTGAATTTGAGTGGATGAATAAATAGTTATTTTTATTAACGATTGAAAATGTGAAAAAGGATATATAAATGTGTATATTTAAGAAGTGTGTGTATAGGAGTGTGAACTTATAATAGGAAATTAATAAATACATACATGAGGAAGCTTTGAAGAATGAGAAATAGCTACAAAACACAGATAAAAGAACATAAAAGGGATCAACTGTTAATACTCTATTTAAAATATTCAAATTAATTAAATTTATTACTGAATTAACATTTGGAAAAACTATTAACATCAAGTGCCATCCATTCCAAATTTTTAATAAAATGTATTTGACCCTATAATTGAAGAAAACGTTTATTAATTTAAAAGAAAATGCATTTAAACAAAAAGTGTTTTTACTAACGACTGAAAATTTGAGCAAGATATATGTATATTTAGAGAAAGTGTGAACTTATAATAGGAAATCAATAAAGATATATATGAGAAGGCTTTGAAGAATGAGAGATAGCCACAAAACGCAGATAAAAGAACGTATGCAGGCATCGATTTTAAACTCTGGATCTTCAGAAACCTTCTTTAATTTTTTTTCTTGTACTAAAGGTGGATTGCACCATTTGGCAACTAAAACTAAGCAATATTTAACAAAGAAAGAGAAAGTAAAAAATATTCCTTCCAAAACGCTTCAAAAATGGGAAACTTTGGAAAAAGTAGTTGAACTAAAAGTTCTCAGAATGGGACGTGATATGAAGTCTAATGATCCAAAAAGTATAAAGGGTAGTCTGATGGATATAGAACAAAGGTCTCGGCAGTATTTGTATGCTTGTCTGGATAGAAACATCGGGGAAAAACATCTTAATTCGAATGAAACCTTTCCCTGTGCGTGGCATGGAATGTTTGAAATTTAAATTTATAATAATTGACAAGAACATAGCAACGAATTTCGAATTACAATCAAATTAAGATGAAATTAGTTAAGGTATGTGGGTAATTATAACATTCTGTTTTCTTTTTAATGGCATCTGAATTAGAATGCAACATCTTTCTGCACGTATCATTAAATAGTTGAAATTAAAATATATAATAATTGACAAGAATTCCACGAAAGTGGAATTTCAACCTAAATTCAGATGAAATTATTTAGGGGCTCTGGGTAATAATGCCATTTTTTAAGAACGCGGAAATATTTTGGAAAACAGAAACTCAAAAATGTATTAATAAAGAAAGTTAAAGTTTAGTTTAGTTACATTAACTCTCCGTTTTAAAGTAATAATAGGGCTATTTTGGGACGTACCTTGTAATTTACAGCATTTTCGTCATCCTTGCAATAGTTGTTGACTAGATGGAAATCGAGATAGCTAAAAATATTAAAATCGCTCGGCTCGAGATCCAGAGAGGAGAGGAGTTATACAAAACGTTCAATTTATTAGCGTCCAATAATGGAAAGATTTTACTTACAGCGTCCATCGATAAACTAGTAAACAAATTCTAATTAATTATATTTAAACTAATAAAAAGAATTTCGGTAAAGATTGATTTGCAACAAGTAGAATTGGTAATTGATTTATATTTTATCTGGAACCAAAAAAAGTCATAAATAAAGGATGGAAATTAATAATTAACTTTAATAATTTCACTTCAATTCGTATCACTTCATCATTTCTCAAATGGCAGATGTATCTACATAGTTAAAGTAATTCTATGAATTTATGAAAATGAAGTTTCTAAAAAATATTGGATTATCAAGATTAAAATATCTAGAAAGATAATTATATTTTGTTATTTAATAAAGCATTGAATTCAGAATACATGAAGTTTATTTGTAAGTTTGATGCACAAAACGGATCATTTTCAGATTATTACATCATAATTAGTAGAATATAAATGCATATGAAACGGTTTATAACAAGTAAAGTAAATCCGCTTTTGCAATTATATGTAAAATTTGCTTAGCAAGAATTCACATTTTTTTTAAGTAATACATTCACTATATAAAAATAATATTTTATTTCCGATTTCTGCTGGAAAACACATGCATATTTTAACAAAAAATATTTAAACAAATTAATGCACAGTAATTAATTAATTCCATCAATATTTTTATTTGTATAATACTACTCAGAAAGAAGAAAATTAAATAATGTATTTAATATTTAAGAGCATTTTTTTTAATTCTGAAGGATCAGCTGTTAAAAAAGTTTCTTTGAATTATCAAAAAAGAAAATTAAGAAGCAATCAATACTTAGTGCAACATTCATCAACATCCACTTAATTTTTCTCATATGTAACCATTTATTCGTGAAAAAGTCACAAAAGAATCCTTCAAATGTATCCACAATTGTCCATTGAGAAGCAATCAAATATTTCAATTTTAGATTTAAATTCGAATGAAAATGAATTCTAATTAAAGACATTTTTATTAAAACAATGCAAAATCTCTAAAAAATGCAATTCGAAATCTTTTTTGTAGCATGTTTATCTTCCTAATCTGTCGATCTTTAACTGGCAAAAAAAATTAAATTCATAAAAGGGTTTTAGTTAAAGAATAGAAATAAATATTAATTCATCCTATACATCCCTATGTTTCGTTGAAACCTCTCCCCTCGATTTATATGTTAAAAAAAGTAAATAAAATCAGAAATTAAATATTACAAAACAAATGTTATTCTTTGCATATTTCAGGTACAAGAACAGGTTATTTACAAAATTATTACAACATAAAAAAAGAATACAAACATGTTAAGAATTCAGTTCAAGTATCAAAACGACAGAGGATCATGACATAAGTTGGCTTAAGAAGCATTTATTTTTGGATAAAGCTTTTACTTAACATTAGATTAACATACACGAGTTTTAATATTTTAAGCAACATGTATTGCTAAATATAAATATTTATATAAATAAGTGAATATCGACATTCATTTTAAAGATTTTATTTCAGAGCTTAATATGATACAAAATAAGTGAAAATTGTATATTATTAAATAAGAAAAGCATTTTTAGAGTTACTTATTCTTGAAATTACTTATTATTGAAAATCTGACTCACTATTTTAGTTATTATTTGAAAGCTGACGATTCAAAATACAAGATTTATGTTGAGGAAAAAAAGCAACCTGCACTATATTTAGATTGTTTGACATTCATCGCATTCATTCACTTTGTCCTTCAACAAGAGATTTTACTTTATTCGATTGAAATTTCAGATTTAGTATTTTATGTTAATCAATCAAGAACATCTTCTCTCTAAAAACGTACTGATCACCGTGATGATAAGGCACACTAATCAAATTCTTTTCGAAAATCAAAGAATATTTTAATTTGCTGTCCGGCAGAGTCAATCACAACATCCTTTATCCGCGGATGAGTACTTTTACGTTAAAAGCCGAAACAGAGATATTTAGCATTTTAAATTTACAATTAATCTTACTGTAAATTACTATTTTATAGTAAATTCAATATGAATATGATGATTTAAAATATATTTGCAAATGGATGCAAAGAATAGATACTTAAAAGTTTGAAAAATTAAAAATTCATTTCAATCAATAGCCATTTATACTACATCTTTAAATTGATGGAAAATTAATACACATTATTAAGATATATTCACATATGAAAGTAAGGAAATAATTTTTTAACAATTATACCCATGCCTCCGACACCTGTCCCTGAAACCACAGTGCACACACAATCATTGCTCACGCCTGCGACACCAGCCCCTGAAACAGCACGCACACACACATACGCAATATGATGTGGGATGGGTTCCTAAATCAACTAGGAACCCATCTCACACGCTCATCACCCAAGCCACTTGTTCTAACTCCAGTCCATGGTTATCAAAAATAATCAGAGCGCTAACTCCATCCACATTTCTGACACATATGCATTACCTCGCTAACACCACCAATTCCCAATACTCAGTATCGCATACAATATCCAATAACACGGCATTTTCAGTATGAAGATTTTTCCATAACTCATGGCGCATGTAGCGCACATACATTACACATTGACCTTACCCAAATATCTACTAGGCTATCACTCCATTCACTGTCCGATGAAACACTGCACAGATTAGACTCCACACCCAACTCCAAAAAGGAAAACTACATACATTTCTTTCTATGAATCGTGTTCCTGAGTAATACAGGAGCAAAGATCTATCGTGATGCTCATCACTAGGGATTTCTCCGATTCACAAAATACATCTCAAGGCGATGGGGAAAATGCATGTTGGGATCCTCTTTCCTCCACGAATGCCAAATATTTTGATCTGAAAGGAATCAAAAACGGAATTTAAGAATACTGAACACAGTGGGTTTTGTGCTAGTTCTGATTAAGGTATCCGACCACATTGGCGATTTTATTATTATTATTTCTTGTAATTCAGACATTCCTCTTTCCGAAAAAATTTAACTTTTCTACAAATAAGAAGGCCTGACTTTTCACCTAGGGTCAGATATTTTCAGCTTAAAATTTGTCTCCAATTTTCTAAAAACATTAATTTTTATGAAAAGTCTCCACCATTAACTCGATATCTTGAAAACTAATAGAGGTATTAATATAAAAATTTCAGCACGTATTTTAAATAATATGGGCAATGACAGGAACCAAAAGTTTTATTGTTGCTGAAACACTTTCTTTTATAGGTGTTTTTAGAAAAATTAAGTTGCGAATTTATAGAAAAAATTGCATACATGCACATACTTTTACCCATAACGTCTTTGCATCTCAAAATGTTTCTTAGATGTTGGTTCATTTCATTCATCATTTTATTCTATTACTTGTGTACAAAGAAAAATGTATGGTTGCCTTACAATTTTGTGCAGAGTGTGAACCGTTTAGTTTAAATTTTACTAAGATTTACTACACATTTTCCAAATTCACAAATATATGTTTTCAAATATTTTGTTATAATATTTATATTACAATTGACAATACATCTAAAAACCAGTTTTAAATAGTTTTAAAAAATGTAGTTTTTCAGAATTTATCCATCGAACGTAGTCAGATACCTTAACAGAGTGGAAACACGGGAATAGAAATGGTGCATGCTAATTGCTCGAAATTATTATTATAAATTACATAAAATTATTACAAATATTCTGCAAGACTCCCTAGGTCAATTTATGAGTTAAAACATTAGATTTCCTCAAACTTCTAAACTACATTGTCCAAACCTGACATCTAGCAATTGTCGATCATGTTTCTAAACATTTGTATTAATGACAATCGTATATTGCTAGGAAATCAAATTATGGTTGAAGTGTTATCTTTATAGAATAACGCAAGAATGATTCGATTCTCAGTCAAGAACAGATCTTGGATTAAATATTCTGTAGGAAAGCCCACCGCCTTATTCCTTAACATTTATTTAATTTACCGTTTCAAAATTTCGATCAATGTTCTAGATTTCATCGTGTTCATAACTAATTTTCTATATTCTAATTAATAAAATTTGGAAATGTTAGATTAATATGACTTATTTCAGGGTGGAAAATTAAAATACATCTGGATCAAAATGTTTCGATAACTCATTTCATACAATAAAATGCGCAAGAATTTGCAGTTTAAGTAAATAAAGAAACAATACTAAATAACGGAAGAATATAATAGTAATTAAATGGCGCTACGTAAAGGGTAAAATGAAATGCAATGCCAAATACGTTAAAATAATTGATTTATTTCATTAATGTATTACACAAAGGGTTTTAAAATAAGCAAAGATTAATTACATAGGCTAATACTGAAGAACAGAAAATCTTTTGTATGAAACTTGCTTATGACATTAAAACATTTAACATAAATCATTATTTCAAAGTACAAGAGAATGTTTAGGGTATCTATTGGCAATTTCAATATGAAATATGAATTCCAAATACGAATTAGCGAGGAGTATTTCATGCTTAATTTTAAAAGATGTTTATCCTTTGAAATGAATACTTAAACTTATTTAAATTTCTATCACTCTGTCCCACTTGATTCTATTTTCATTCACCACTCCATCATTAAGAATTAATCATTTCAAAAAAAATCCGAACTGCGAATCTAAATTAAAAATCAAATTCATTCTTATTATCCAGAAAAAAAAGTCTTATCAAGCCTATTTTAAGCTCTATCGCTGGAATGCTTTTAAGTATTTAGCACATAATCGTTTCATTGAATATGGTACATTAAGGGAATTCCTCCATCTATAGTCTAGACAATAGGTCGGTACGGTTTACCACTATTTAATGGAATGTATTGAGGTCTCAGAGTTGAGAAAAAAGTTGGAGATTGTAAATTATGATTTAAGTACAGTGCTGATGGTACCAGGTAATCTCAAAAACCTGATGGATATGATGCTAAAGATTGATAGTTTCATTCCAACTGTTTGAGAGTGCGCAGATGGGGAGAAAGGCAGCCATATACTACCCCGAAAAGAATGTTTTACTTATTCAGTAGTCGACCACCACAAATCCTGTCGATACTGCTACGTTCAGTGGCGGGGTGGTTGGCTGTATACAAGAAATGTAGACAATAAGGTTTGATTTTTAATACCTAAAAGTTTATTCCTTATATTTATTAATCTCGCAATCTATAAAATTTTGTCTTGACTATGGCATCAAGAATGAACTGCAAACTAATTTTTACTAATTTATCATTAACTAACGTCAATTCACAAAGCACATGAGCATCCCTTAATTTAATAGTTATTTTGACTACAAACTTCACCATTTTCATTAGTTACACCCAATATTAGATTTGCAATATCCATTCATTAACAGAAATTTGAATAAAAACCTGCAATCCTCGAAATTCGATTTTAGATTATGCTGAATAAAATAAGTTTTAGGGGAAAAAATTCCAGGAATCAACAAAGAGTTCGATTAAGTTGTCCATATTGATAAGAATTACTCCGAAATAAAGCTGTCCAGGGACTTGATTTTAACTTTATCATTCAATTAATATTTAGAGGACAATTCCAAACTAACAATAATGAAAATAGGGATGACAATTTGGTTTGAGAGTAATTTTGGGAAAATTTATCTTAAACTTTTCAATAGGTTATGGTATCTGAAAACATTCGACTTCCGTTTTCAGTTTGGGAGGTTGCATTGATTGCCAGGTTATGTGGCGACTCTCCACTGAGCAACGATTTGTTTCTTTATAACTTATTATTGTAAATTTATATTTTAAAAAGTGGTGGAAACACCCACTGTTGTTTCTTGTAAAGTTCTGATTGTTTCATGTATATTTAATTTGTTAAGTAGTATTGTATTGTTTGTAAATAATTTGTCTTTAATCAGAAAGAGAAGTGGCATTTTTTATGAAGCAGTAAGAACTATTTGTTCAAAAAGAATGAATCATTTTCTTCTGTCATCTCCTGGTTATTTTTTTAAACACATTTTGTGAAAACGCATTCTGAATGCGAAAAGAATAAAAGAAAAAGGTAGTTGTGTTCTGCCTATGATGGCAGTTTGATTAGCTTTTGAAAGGGTATTCGATTGCTCTATACCATCTTTCCATCTTCCTTTAAAATGTTTCCCACACTTCGTAAATTTGTGGAAGGCATTAAAATCTAATCTTCTAATATTCTGAAAGAATAGGAAAGAATTCTTAATTTCCGAATATTCGATCACAGTAAACTCCAAGCAGCTCAAGTGCCGAAATTATGTAGGTACACCCGATTAGTCCTATGCAATGCGACAACGAGATATCTCCGAAGAAAATATTCTCCATTCAAAAACAGCATAATACTGGTGTAATGGTAGTATCTTCTCACACCATCTTGGAACATGATTCCATTGAGTCTGTGGTGCCTAAATTCTAATCGCATTCATTCACTGAAGTATTATTTTTGTATCACGTGTCTCAGCGGAAATGTAAGATTTATTTGTTGTTATTTTAAAAAGATTATCCACGCAGACTCACTGTATTCCCGCACTTTTTATTATGATGTATCTAAATATTTTTACGTATATGTTTTTCCGAGTTGGCAACCGGAAATTGCTTTTTTAAAATTAAAGTTAACTTTAGTTTCCGTTAATAAAGTTGCTGGGTTAATAAGAGTCGATGTTATACCAAATGATTTAACTTGCTTAATTCTGTCATATGCAATGCATAGTATCAAATATCTCAACGGGTCCAAAAACAGGAAGATTTAAAGCAATTGTCATTGAAATCGTCAAATATGCTGTCCATTCACAGCATTAGGCGAGTCGAACAAAGACACAGGCATTGCTTCCAATTCGTAGAAAGGTATCTTTTGTGAAATTACCTGGAAGAGAAATTGAGATTATTTAGGCTGAAGTTATAAGTGATAAATTAAAAATTTCTTTTTTTTTCTTTTGCTATGCGATGTCCTAAATTAAGCAAAAAGACTATCGATATCGATTTAATGAGTGTTGCACGTTGCTAATAATGTGTGTTGCACATGCGAGTACGAATTATGGCCTTGAAGGGAGGCTTCATTTCATCTCATCGATTTAGGGAACCAGATTATTGTTAATCTGGTTTACAGTAATAAAAATGATATTCTTGGGTCATTTTAATCAGGCGAAACGATTTTTTAAAAATTGAGATTTTTATGGCATAAAAAATTAGAATTGGATGACTGCGTCAAACAATGATGCACCATCTACTCTACAGAGAAAATATATTAAAATATGTAACTACATACCAGAACACATGAGCAAGTCTTAACATTACAGCCTTTTGCTTTTAACATTTTGCAGAAAATGAAAGAATATAGAAATCAGTTTTCATTAAACACTGCAATGCAAAATAAGTAATTAATAAAAATACTTTTTTAAATGATGTTTTATAAGCCATTGCAAGTCCTGAGAGTTCATAGGATTTCTCCGGGAGACACAAGGAGTTTATTATACAAAAGATATAAAGCAAAAATATGATCTACAACAATTATTCAAGACAGTAAGATAGCGTGACAAACATCCAGACGCCAACTACAACAAGATAGCATGTATAATATTGTTTTGATGGATTTATTTCATAAGAAACACCTGCAATTTCCCACTCTTTGAGCGTGTTTACAAAATATTATGGTAATGAAATAGAAGTTCGCATTTCCCCTCATGAAATATTTCTAAGAAAAATAAGACATGAAATTAGAACTGTGTAACAAAATTTGCAAAAATCTATTGCAAATGTCAAAGCAACTAGGGAGAAAAAACTTGATCTATTATTTTAAAGTATAGACCAAACTAATTTATATTTTATGCAGCTTCATTTTTCAGCTCATTGTAATAAGGATGTCAATCCAAAATTTATAAGCATCGGCATTTGTTCAAATTAGGCATTTTAAGAAATCTTGATGCACCGATTATTGGTGGCCCCCCTCCGGCGCTGAAGTCATATCCGAGCACCCGTCATCAGTAAACATTATGACATTGAAAATCTTAATAGTTTCGGATTATTAAAAAATTCTACTATCGAAATTTATACCCTACAATTCGAAATTGTTTTTGTGCAAACTTTCCATTAAGAGCGATGCTGAATGTAACGTTCTGGGGACAAAGATTGATTTAAAACGCAATTTTAGTAGTGAATTTTTAAGAAATGGCGATAGAGAATGACCCATTTACAAAATTTTAGATTTTTAAAAATTCCTACAAAAATTTGTCTCTAGTAAGAAATGGAAAATTTTCTTTGATAATTCCCGAAATCATGACTGAAAGACAACTTTACAGAAGTTTAAAAAATACGATTCAGTGATGATTTTATTTCCGTGCATTTAGTTTATTCAAACTTTAAAAACAATGAGAAAGAGAGTGAAAAACAGTATAAAACAGTGCTTTTATTTAACAGAGTTTTATTAGAGACTTTATAAAATTGTTAAGAGACTTCTTAACATAATTTTAACAGAGTTTTTACTATACTCTAAATAAAAACAGAGTATAAACAAAGCTTATACTTTGTAATAAAATTCCAAAATTTGTTCAGTTACATATTTCTAAGACATTATTTAGCCAATGTAAAGTTAATTTAAAAAGTAAAACTTTATTCATTAATATTTCGTTCTTTTTATTCGTTCACTTTTAACAGATTTAACGTGGCTTTTAGTTTAGTTATACTAGCTTCCCGTTTTAATGCAACACGAGGGGGATTTTGGGACGGACCTCATCATTTTGAACCACGGTCAGATGACGCGGACGACACCTGACCTGGCACCAGCCTCTCCAAACCACACCAACGGGAGGACGTTTGACTTGACGGATTTAACGTGCAAGAGATCCTTTCACACGACGGTTCTTCTGTGGAATCGAGTCTCGAGCCTGAAACTCTCCGGTTCCTCCGAAGCCGAGACCTTACCACCAGGCTACCGCAGCCTTGATTTAAAATGGCATTTAATCTGAAATATAACGACTAAAATCGCTTAACATATAACGCTCTAACTAATGAAATAAGATTAGATCGATGTTTCAAGGTTAAAAGGCCATGATAGAAATTCACCATATTATTTTAACTTTAAACCCATTTCTTCATTCTACACTTAAATCATCCTTATAAAGTCAAGATGTAACTGCCTGGATGATCTAAATTTCCCCAAACTAAAACTTATTCTATTTCAATATAAAACAATCTTTCTCTTTCTCTTACAGAAATGATTTGAGTCACACGATTAAATATTTGATGAAACACCCAACCAATTTAAATTTCGGAGAATTATAATCATGTAAAATATTAATAAAGCGAAATTTTAAAAAATTACCAAATTTTGAAAACATTTTCTGATTATTGAATTCGCATCATTAGAATAATTATTTTGTACTATAGTATTTTAGAGAATTAACCCCCAACCCACCCACCCAAAATTCGATTAATTTAGTAAAAATCTCTTGATAAGATTTTAAAAAATAGCTCAGAGGTTACATTATAATCCTTCAAGTTATATATTTGACAAATTTCGTAGCATTAGATTAAATGTTTTAGATCAAAATGCTTAAATGGTCACACACAATAGATCAAATCATCCAATCCAAATCTGGAAATCATCAAATCCCATAACTAGATCAGATGGTCACACATACACAATTAGCTTTATTACTAATAGAGATGCAGAAATTAAGAAGCAAATTCAAAATTTGGATTATATTGAAACCCTGATACAAGAATTACTCGTTTTATAGCACACAAGCATACAACTATTTTAATTATCTAAAAAATGTATTCGAAGTTCAAAAGCTAACAAATGCGATTCTACTAAGTTCCGGAAGTATTCTCAATGAACCATTCTACACTTAATTTGTGCTATAATCACACGCACAGATATTGAAATGAGCAAGTAAAAGAAAGAGGTTCAGAAATGTAAATAACGAATATTTGCAAACTAACGTTATTTACCACTAACAGAAATAGCGAAAAATTGAATGAAACCTTAAAACTAATTGGCTCTTAGCCGAACAACGAAGCTTTGAACTGTTTCAAATGTGCCAATTTCCGTAAGAAGCTATTTCCAATATGCTAATTTCCGTAAGAAGAAAGTTTAATATTTCTATTATATGGGTGTTCAATTTATGCAGGCATATCTGTAATATTTATCATCAACAATTCGTTTTTGGTGATATTTTCCTTTGAATAAAATTTTGCTTACAAGATAAACTTTTGATTGCTTTGCCACAATAGAATATTGTCAATTTTTCGATTGGATTCCCAATTCCAAGAAACAAATTCGACTACAAATAAAACGATACGATACTTCTGTTATGGTTAATAGCAAACCATTGACACAAAATTAATAAACTTTCACATTTCCAATTGGTTCATCCATTCATCTAATAAAAAATCCTATCATTTGCATAGTAAGGGTTTGTTTCATATTTGCATCGGCAACATACTCTATCTTCTAAACAAATGTGTTTAAAACATGATAAATAATAAACCTTTTCAATTAAAAGTTCGATGCGAATGAACGTTTCAGTAGAACAATTTTTCGAATGTTCAATACATAAAAAAAATCAAACAGCTCATTGTAACATTTATGCGGACTCGAAAGAATACTCAACTTGCCCATTATTATTTAATTCGAGTTATAACAGTTTATGGTGGGTAAAACGATAAAGCACCCATGAGTTGGAGGAAAAAATTATATTTTCATCCAGTCCCGCAAAAGGTTTTGTGTTTAACTAAAACTTACTGTTTAACTCTGTGTTAAAAGGTGTCCTATTTAACTAAATTCAAGACAATTTCTTTAAAAAAATCTTCCTCTTGACGTATGCAAAAACAAAATGAGAAACCGATCAATTATTTGAGCTTTTATCAGTTTAGAAGTATCTAGAAATTTCTCACATATATACCTCTTCTTTCAACATTTCGAGATAGGTGGCTTCTCAGCTAGTGTGGACGAATTTTTGGTCAAAAAGGTGTTCACTTTTTGAAACGGATTCAAAAATATTCCGAATTCAAATCCTAGAGAAGCATTATGCCATAAATATAAATTTTTTAGAAAATAGAAATTATTACGACAAATTTGAGAATAAATCAGCCGTATTCCTCAGAAAATTGAGACATGAGTCTAACAATAACCTGTCATTCATTGAAACAGCATTCATAAGTATAAGCACAATCTTCACTTACGAATTTAGTTTAGTTATATTAACATTCAGTTATAAAGCAACACTAAGGCTATCTTGGGACGGACCTCGCTATTTGGAACCGTGGTCAGATAACGAGGACGACACCGGAACTGGCATCCCCTCTCCACACCGCACTACACCAGTGGAATGACGTTTGGTATGACAGATTTAAAGTGCCAGAAACTCCATTACATGACGGTTCTTCAGTGGAATTGAGTCTCGAACCTGAATCCCTCCAGTTCCGAAGCCAAGACCTTGACACCAGGCCACCAAGACCGCTCCGTGGAGGCACCAGGAATTCGCGGATTTATTTTATGTATTTTCTTATTCGACAATTAAAACCGTGGTGGTCGGTGGTAAGGTGTCAGCATCGAATGGGGGGGGGGTTTCTGGTTGCAAGTCCAATTTTAAAGAAAAACCGTCATGCAAGTGGGTCAAGTGCTAATTAAATCCATCGGAGGGAATCATCTTCGCACTGGGGTTGCATGGATGTTTGGAGAGTGTCTACTAAGGCGTAGTCCTCGTCAAGTGATCATGGTTCAACATTACGAGATTCGCCCCGAAATAGCCCTAAAGCTGCTTTAAAAACGAGACGTTGATATAACTGAACTGAAGCAAAAACAAAATTTTTAAATATTTGTTCAATGGATAAATAGATATTTGAAATTGACAAAACATATTAGATTGTGTTAATCCAGATTAAGAATTCGGTTCCGAAGCCGAGACCTTACCACCAGGCCACCGTGGCCTTCTTCACTTACGAAACATCAAACAAATTATGACCTAGGAGCTTATAATAGTGGATGAAGGTTTACCATGATATTATATAGATCCAAATCTCAGCAAATTCTTGTTAAAATACTCCGGTATAGCTTCTTTAGATATTGCAGATGTATACTGCTGACTATTAAAATTGCATCACGGGAAGGAATAATCTGAAGAATGTCAATATCACATGGAAAAGAAGAAGAGGTTGGAACATGTAAATGAATAGCATTTCTGAACATTTAGATAGCGTAGGTGGAAGAAACGATATTTGAAGCGCTTTATAAAATAAAAACTGTGTAGTGACTTTCTTTTTCTCCCATTTGTAAGGTCGGATTTTGCTTCGAATACAACGTTATACCTAGAATAAGAAGAAATGCTTATCGGCAAGTATCTGAATTCATTAGATCCAGAACCAGCGCCTATCGAGAGTACAGATTATCGTAATAAGTTATTGTCAGTTACACGGGTCGAAATCTATTCGCTGTCGGTGAATATGGAATCGGTGGATTGTTAAGGACCGTATTGAATGACATGAAGGATCGCAACGACCTCTCATGATTAACGTCGCAAGGCCTACTTTATGGTTGGCCCTGAAAAAACCATGCAACTTCATTAAAGACCACTACGTCGGAAATCTGTACGTTTGCAACCTCGCCCAGTATCCATTTGCACGACATTTAAAGCAATTTGTGTGAGGAAACCCCAATGGATTTTGAACAATTTAGACTAAATTTAATCTAAATATTTAAGATTTTCGAAAGGTATGGCAGATTCGAACATACTGAAGCATATTTCTTATTTTAAAGTTCATTTTATTACGTCTCTCTCTGGTGAGGAGAGGCTGACATATTTACAAGCAGCGTGGACAAGCAAAAGTGGCGAACAAGGCCAGCAATTTATCTGCTCTCGTCTGGTATACCATGTTTTGATGGAAAAAATCTTGTTAATGGTCTATTAAGCTTCCCGTGGGGATTTCTCCAGATGTCAATTTTAAAGTAGGGGAAACACGGGGGATCTACTTGAGGTATTTGTTTAGGTCAGCAACTGTTAACGATCGTTCACAGCGTGGGAATTGCTGACTAAAGTTTACCAAGCTTCTCTCGAATTACATGGATAAAGTAGAACAGCCTAACTGTTATGGTAAATTGCATCTTGTATCATAACTTTCAAAAACTTTACGTCCTTATGGGAAATCTAAAACTATTGTATAACTCGGTTGAATGTTTAGCAATAATAGATGCTCTTAATAAATATAACTATTTATGAGGAACAAAAATCCATCATTCATACTGGCCGCTCTTGTTTGACTTAATATAATGGGAAGATTATTTCGATGGTCTTTAAACTAAGCATGTTTGATTATGAAGTTAAATACTTAAAAGGAACAGCTAATGTTGAAGCTGATGTATTATGAAGGCGCCCTACTGCTCAATATCTCCATTTTGTGTATCTGTTGTAATTAGATGAGATAAAACAATATCAAAAATTTAGACAATTTAGATAATACTAAATATAAAAATATTAATGATGTACTTGCAGTTAAAAACAAAAATGTTTAAAATAGATGCATCTTTTTCTCTTAAGAGAAAGGTTTTGCAAAATGCTCATGAATGAATTTGAGCATCCAGGCACTTAAAAATGATAAATTTAATTACTCTTTGATATTATTGACCCGACATAACCCAAGATATTGCACTTTTTTAAAAATTGTGATGTCTCTTAATGAAATAAAAAGTGTAAAAAATTATTGACTTTTTACAGGCTGTGCCCCCCACAAATCGTCCTTTTGAATGTCATTCTGTCGATATTGTTGGTGGATTAATTATTACAATTCAACTAAAAAAAATTCTTTACATAGTAATTGATCATGCAATTAGATATGTTTGGGCTTGTCCTTCCTAAAAGAAAAATTCTGAAATTTGTATTAAAGCAAGTTTTCCAAATTCAAGTTTCTTCCAAATTACTAACTCATAGAAATGGTGCTTTTATTTCATCTGCATTCAAACATTTCCTCAGAATGTGCAGTGTTAAACATCCGTTAACATATTCACATCATTCACAAACAAATGGGAGATGTGAAAGAGAACCAATCAATAGTAACTAAATTAAAATACAAAGTCCTACTAAAATCCTATGGACTAGGCTTTTTAGAACAAGTAACCAATGAGTATAATTTAACACCACTTTCAGTTACATAAATTTCCTAATGTACGTTACTCCATACTTCAAGGATATTGAAATTCCGAATATGAAAATTTTGAACGTTTACAATGAGCTCATACTCTCTAAATTTAATTTATTATCGGAAGTAAAGGCTCGAATACCAGCCACCTACTTTGTATATTGTTTAAAACTATTCTTTTATTCCCTATGGTTAAATTTACAGATATTATGCATGCCTGTAAAACGTTATATTGGTGATTTAAAAGGAAAATGTTTTAGAAGAAGCAGACAAAATTTGTTAATACTTTTATGTCTATAATATGAGTTGAATTTTAAATAAAAAATTGTTACTTAATACAGTGAATGAACACATAAAATGTAAAAAAGTTTTAGCTATTTGTATTCTCTTTGCAATGATTTAACGCAATTATTTATTTTTGTCTGCAGTGTTTTTTAGATGAAGGGTGCCCAGATAAATTGGAACCATACGTTTACTTCTGTTCGTGGTTCAAGTCAAGACAGTCGTCAACCGAATTAAATTTGTACCACAAGATAGAAGGACTTGGAAGTTGATGATTCAAATTTCAATAGGGGCTGCAGTTGTCCTTTAACTAAGACGCTCGTGTACGGTGCAACGATTCTTCTATATACCAACGGCACCGAAGTTTACAGTCGAAATCGCATCGCATGATAAGTACAATCTCATGATTTTAGAATTTTAAGGAATCGCTTAGTTTAATTATGAAAAATTAAAGTTGGATAATGTAATCTGTTTCAAATTGAATTGTAATTTAATAGATAAAAAAATGTTACCAAGTTAATAGCTAAAGAAATTTTTTAGTTGGAAATTTTTTTAAAGGTGTTGAAAAATTCAATATCCAATTAAGCCTATTAGACTACTTTGCATGAATGTTTTAAGGTATCCCACTACGTTCGAAGGAAAAATTTTGAATAATTGGATTTTTTAAAAATTATTTAAAACTATGGTTTTTAGATGTGTTGTCAATCATTATACAAAATGTAACGGATACAAAAAAATATTTGAAAATGTAATGCAATTTGAGAAATAGGAAAATTTGTTGTAAATTTTAACGAAATTGAACTAAAACGATAAACACTCTACCCCAAATTGCAATGCAGCAATCCTACTTTTCTTTGTACACAAGTGATAGAATATAATAATAATGAATAAAAAGAACCAAAACCTCAGAAATTTTATAAAGTTATGGGTAAAAATATACATATACATGCATTTTTCCTATAAATTCATAACATATTTTCTAAAACGCCTATAAATGAAAGTATTTGACCAAAAATAAAACTTTTGGTTCATTTCATTGCCCATATTATTTAAAACAAACACTGAAATTTATAAGTAAATACCTCTATTAGTTTCTGAAATATCCTGTTAACGATGGAATCTTTTTATGAAAATTAAAGTCCTGAGAAAATTGAAGTTCAATATAAATAATTTAGCTGAAAAATGTTTTGCTTAAAATCCTCCTAGATAAGTCAGGTCTTCCTCTCCCTTGAAAAGGTAAACTGTTTTGGAAAGACGAAAGTCTGAACTACAAGAAATAACAACAATAATAATGAAAATTAGCCGATGTAGTCGATAACCAGTGTTTTTAACGTAGTCGGATACCTTAATATTAATTTAATGATTGATTTTCTATTAGTCTTTGATGTTGTGACACCCCCCCCCCCCGCTTGTTAAAATTTGGTTTACCCCGCGTTGCACTTCTATTTCATTTTTTTAAAATTTTCTCATTAATATTTACAAGCTATCGGATCGCATTATTAAGGAGGGCAATTAATAAAAAAAAATACTTGAAAGCGAATAGAAAGAGGCCTGCTAAATTTTTCCGTTTTAATTCAGGGAGCAAAAGGTATTGAAAATAATCATTGACCATAAAGATATACAAATTTCAAAACTCTTTGAAAACGTAATTCAGAAAAATATATACATTAAGACCAAAAGAATAATTGTAAATTCTGGATTTAAAAGTGGATTAAAAATTGAATAATGAAAATCAATCTCGGATTACATAACTTAAGTTTCAGCAATTTCGAATTGAACTACATAATTTATTTCCAAGATAATTTTCAAACTATGGTTTATCGAGGAGGATGAATGCAATTATAAAAAGGAATAATGCAAGTTTTAAGAATTTTGATAACCATTTTTCTGGTCTTTGCGTTTTGTAGAGCTAAGGATTTTCTATCCCTATTAAATGACAATATGTTGAAATTGCAATATTTCTATTAAATATTTAATGCACAGTTTCAGGTATTTAGTATATCGAATTTCGTAATGAATATTTTTTTACGAGTTAGAATTCTGAATAAATTTCTCAAAAATGAATTTGAAAGAATTCATGATCCCAGATTTTCGAAATTAAATGCCTTTTCATTAGGCATCAGTGTTGGTTTTAATTACTAATTTTAGATTTTGCTCTCGAAGCGGCTTGATTATTTTGATCAATTAATTCCGTGCGCATAGAAATGAGCATTTAAAATAACCAAATCTAAATTTTTTCTTAGTTATTGTATAAACTTTGTAACTTCAATATTCAATTCCCTTAGTATGGAATTTATACAATATATATATATTATATAAATTATTAGCTTATCGGCCACATTTGAATTAGGAAAATGTTTATCCACAAACATGATCAATGCTCCTGACAAAACTGGCAAGGCCAAAGTGAACAGATTGTCATTAAAAAATTTATCAAATAAGTGAAAATTTCCGAGTAGCACTTGATTTTTCAAAAAAGGAATTGTTTCATGTCTAGAAAGATATGTGATGATTTTTAAAAAAGGGAAGAAGGACGAATTTCTTTTTGGGAGATTTGGCATTTTTTGAGAATCATCGATTGATTTTTGGTTCCTTGTGTAAACGGAAATTTATTATCAAAGTGCCTTTTCTGGATCTTGGCTTAGATGACTTCTTAAAGCATATTTTAATGCAAATAACCACGTATCTGTATAAATACTTGGTATGCGAGATGTATGAAACGGTGTTTTGGTGTACCTATCTTATAGGGATTTTGAAAAACTGACATGTCAATTAAAGGAACAAAATCACTTATAATAAATGAAAATTTCGAAATTTTTTAGTTGTTTGGAGTTCATCTTTAAATAATTCAACTTTCAAAATCGGAGAGCATCCCTTCAATGTATTTAATAAAGCTTTTTTATGAGCATATTAATTTCTTGACAGTTAAAAGTTTAAGTGTTTGTCATATTATAATTTTAAAATGAGATTTTCTGAAATTGCTTACCAGATGGCGGTAGTTGTAAAAAATAAGACATTTAAATAGCCGAATAATTAACAAGTTATTTCTGCAATTATTAAAAAAGGATAATTTCACGGTGAATGCATATTTAAAATTACTTTATTAATTTACTTGGAAATGAATTAAACAACAAGACAAAATTCCATTTTTATTATCTAAAAAGTTGTTTTAATCAAAAGTTTGTGGCTCATGTCGGAGTGTGTGGGTAATGCATGTGGCAAGGGAAAGTTTGTGGCTCATGTCGGAGTGTGTGGGTAATGCATGTGG
>JAPMOQ010015762.1:143822-165075 GCA_026543055.1 Argiope trifasciata | reverse complement strand
GGGTAATGCATGTGGCGAGGGAAAGTTTGTGGCTCATGTCGGAGTGTAGTGATGCATGTGGTGAGAGATTTTCATTGGTCTTCTTGGGATGTGTGGGTAATGAATGCGTCCAGGGAATATTGAGTGCCGTGTGAATTTGTGGAGAAAGGTGTGGGTAATGATTTCGTAGAGTGAATTTTGTTTTATAAACTAAGTTTTGGATAATTTTTTAATGTATACTGCGCTATGGGAATGGACCATGTGGATTTAAATGTGTGCTTTGTACAATGGGAATAGATGTTTGCTACGGTGGTTGGAAAGAACGGCGTAAATCTAAAAATTGGCTAAATGTAATAATGATTGGCACAAATAATGGTTAATGATTAATGTTAATGGTATAAACAAAAATATGGTATTCATCGGCTTTCTATCAACATACTTGTTTTCAGTTTTTTTTTTTTTCCATTGTGGGTCTTGGAGTATGATTTGTGGAACGAAAAGTGCATTTTTGTTAGTGATTCATATAGAAATTCGAAAGTTATAAAAGCTTTAAATTTAATGCATTCATTTTAAAACTGACAAGTTAGGCAAAACATTCCAGTTTTGGGGGAAGTTGAAAATTTATATACATTATTTTATAGTATCAATTTCAATATTCTTGCAGCCTAATTTTTATAATTCATTATGTTTTACCTTTACCTGACTAACTCAATTTTTCTTTACTTCTGAGAACTTTGAAGGTGTAGGTTCAAAATTTACTGTATGGACATTTCGTTCAAGACGAATCGGAGCTATAATCATTTTAACACTCTTAATATTTTAGGAAATAATGTCATATCAGACTTTATTTCTCCCTAAAATAACTCAATCTTCGTTACATGATATAAACAAGTCATAATTCCGAGCTGAACTTTGGGGTTCTTATTTCAAAAAGGCAAACATAACTTGTTTATTAACTAGATATTTTCTGGTGAATACTGTCTTTTATCATCCTTGAAATACTAGAGCACCAAAAAATCGAAAACTTCATACATCAATGAAAATACTTTAATTTTTAATACTTCTATCGCGTTGCAATAGTGAACAGTAAAACACAAGAGAGGAAAATTAATATTATTTTCTATCATAAAACAATAATAGATATATTTTTCCATATATGAAATAATTAATTTGTGACAAATCAGCTACTTTTCCCACACTTAATTCAGTTAAATTTTCCAAAATATTATTCGGGAACCGTTTTGCTTTGGCTAATTCTAATCAAAGTAAAGCTTAAGAAATTTATGCTTTGCAGTAGATAATGTCATACTGAATTACGATGCTGGATGACACAAGCAAGGTAAAGCATTTAGCTTGTCGTAAAATACTGCAGAGTACAAAACTTTTGTTAGTATATTAGAAAAATGAGACAAATTGGAATTTTTCCCACGAACTGATAACTAGCAGATGAAAAACAGAGTTTTCGTCAGTAGGTTAAACTTTAGAGAATTAATTTGTGGATAATGCGAGACGTTAAAATGAGGGATATCCATTTCTCCCAGTTGTTTTTTTTGGATATTATCAGAGGTCAAGCAAGTAATAAGCCAAAAAATGTATTTTAATTTGGCAATCAACAATTTAACATTTGCAGATACTGGGATCAAAAACACTAAAAAAAATAAGACTAAACAAATAGTATATTTCAGTTTGCATAGTAACATGTTAGATAACCTTTTATTTGAACTTCTAGATTATTAACTTTAAATTATTAGAACTGCGATTATTTTAGTAGTACACTGGTCGCCTCGGGGACGTCACGGGTTATTGATGTCTGTTTTTTCCCTGTAGCGTTGTGTGGAGGTGGATCTTAGAAAACAGGCAACATAGACTGAATTCCGATCTATTGTCCAGAACTACTGGCCGCACCCTCCAACAATATAGAGTGGTATTAATGGAAAAATATGTTACCTTTTATCATTGCATTTATCTGTTATTGTTGAAAATAGCATCTTATTGGGAAGAAATGGTGAAACAATTCTTGTTTGCTGAAACTAAAAAAAGGGCAATCTGAGGTTCACTTTCTTAATTTAATTGTGAATATGTTTTTAAAATTTGAAGCCGCAATAATTCTTTTGTTTCATGAAACCTATTTTTCTGAATCATATCTTCAAAGAGTCTAAAATTTCTTACATCTATGGTTATTGATAATTTTCCTCTCATTTTATTCTCTATTTAAAAGAAAATTTAAGACTTCGTTCTTCCCGCTTTTCTATTGTTTCTATTAACAGTAACTATTTTATGGCGCGATATGAACATTCCAAAAAGTTAAGATTAGTGTGATTCTCGGTTCCTTTCATGCGTAAATGAAATGTATTTAGCTTAAATATTAAAGAGATGTTTATGCGTCTTTCATTATAATTACTAATTTTTTCAACTTCTCCAATACTAATATTAATTATACTTGAAGGTTCAACTTCTAGTTGAGAGTTTAGAAATATCTAAACTATAGCTTTTCCTTGTTGTGAATCGTACACCACTGTTTAAACATGTACCAAAAAGTCAATTCGAATTTCATTTCCGTTTGATTCATCTAATCAGATGAACTCTATCAAAATCAAGATATTCTTTGAACCCTAAATGTATTAAAAATTTTCAGAAAAATTCTACCTGATAATAACTAAACAAAAACTGAAAAATAATCTAATATAATAGAAATATTGAAGTATCATTTACTTTTCAATATTTAAATATTATCTCAGATAATTATGGGAAATGGTAGTGAATATAAAATCTATCAATAATCAAATTGCAGTCAATTTAATCAATATTTAACCTATTAAATTTACTTTGGAGAATATTGAATTCTGTTTTAACTTTATGCGAATTATTTCCAACGTAAAATATCCTTTTATCTAACGACTTGACAATTTTTCCCACGGGTTGGTAAAAAAATAATTTAATTAACGTTAATCTTCATTCATTAAATTGAAATTTAGTAACAAGAAATTTCAAAATCTAGTGATTTTGCATTTATGTTCATGCAGTAATATGTTCTGAAAAGGTCTAGGTTTATACAAATTTTCACAAAAGAAAAATGTAGACTTTTACAACTTTCAGATTTTTTAATTTATGGAGTTACCATCGAATTTCTTGCCATCTTCAATAAAATAAAGAGAAACAGACAGAGCAATAGGAAAAAAATTTAAAAATATTTGCGATAGAAATTATCTAAAACTTCTTGCCAGCTAATGAACTAAAGTTTCTTGTGAGCCATTTCCGCAGCCTATTAACTTTTACGTCATGGCCTGGCCATTATTCTAAGAATCGCAAGCACAAATAACTGGGTATAATGACCTCCAAAGTGCATGATGTCTAACGGTTTTATCAAGTCCCCTCTAGAAATGCAAGAGAATCAGTCATCAGTCGAAATTCCGTCAAGTGTTTTTGGATAGACTGACGCAAAATAATTGGGTGGGGAATGAGAAATTATTTGGTAATCAATAGCAGGATCCAAAATCAGATGAATATTTTCCTGTAGCAAAAAGGAGCAAAACATCGAAATTCAATCGGCAGTGTTTTTACAATTGCCCAATTCTTAATAATTGAGTAACCATTAAACTAAATTATTTTTCGGACATATTAGTTACTAAAAAATTTCGATTAATTTGGACGTTCTGCCAATCTTGACCGTAAGCCAGTGATGTAATGGGTTTTTTTTAGTTTAATTATATTAACGTCCCGTTTAAAGCAACACGAGGGCTATTTTGGGACGGACCTCGTAATTTTGAACCACGGTCAGATGACGAGGACGACACCTGAAGTGGCACCCCCCTCTCCACACCACACCACACCAGCGGGAGGACGTTTGGCCTGACAGATTTAACGTGCAAGAGAGTGATGTAATGGGAAATATCTGGTTTTTTCTGTTTTTAAGATTGTTTGATTTACAGTTAGTCTTAGTATCGAATTGCTTATAACATTTCACTTTTCTAAAGTTTTAATATCCATTTTTGGCGGATTCTGGTTCCAGTCTGAAAATAAGTTACCTGAAGAATACTTTTCCCAACTATAATTTCCCTGGACCAATTGTGTAAATCGACAGGTTACGTACTTGATCTACATTTGCTGCTGATCCAGCCGGATGGGTGCTCTCTCGCATTAATGCCATTTCTTTGTGATGAAAAAAGGTCTTACTGTCCATGGATTGACTATTTTCCCAGTTCCACACCATATTCCACGAATAGCGACAATTCTGGGTCAAGAGGAAAGGATTTCATGGGTGGCATTATACATTTTATTTTAAGACGAGATAAGAATTACATAGTTGTATTAAAAATGGATTCGATTGTGAAATTATGATTATTTAATTTAGTTTTTCATTTCTTTTAGCTTTCATTGCATGATTTTAAAATCCCTTTATTTCTTGTAGAATGTTTTCCTCTCAAAAAAACCATCCAAAGTTTTGAAAAGAGCTTTAGTGCTAGATATAATGTGATTAGAGAAATAATTTCAACTCCATTAAGAAAAATCTAATGTATGTTATTCGATAAAATGGAAAATTTTATTTAGAGTTTGAGAATTCTTAGAACCTTATTTTCTTATAAATTTGTAAATCAGACAAAATTTCCGGGCAGTATTATAAGATTATTTAATTAATAGTGATCAATTGTTTGGAAAAGCTTATGATTAACTTGATGTTGATTTTTACAAATTTAAACCTTTTTTTTCCTCCTAGATCTCATTCCAAGATGACAAAATTAAACTGAAATATAGATTTTTTTTAAGGAAGGAATTTTCGAAGAAAGCTGTCGTTGAATCATACATCGAATAATCGTGAAAATCCCACCTTTCACAAGAACCTACACAATGGACAACAAATGAATGAAGATTATTCTGTTTTGTATCTAAATGTATAATTTGTATGTATATTGAGTGAACTTAGTCTGTAGTGCCCAAATTTTTTACTATTGTTAAAAAAATTAGTGTTATAAGGGATAGGGAAAAGTCGTGTAGTGGTCAATAAGCAGGCAAGATATTGGCAAGATGCCCAAATTCGTTTTTTTCTAAAGAATTTAGGTGTGATATTCCATAAAAATTTGAATTACAGCCTACAAAATGAAAATTGATAAATTTACTACTAAGCCTTTTGTTGGTCATTTTGAAGAGTGTCCAAGCTTTTAACGAAGAAAAATTGTTATATTAAGTATAATCGGCAGTTACGCTTAAGGACCATTTGGCAAATTAGATGCCCGACTCGTTTTCCTATATACTCTTGTAACTCTCGGAAAAGATTCAAAAGTATTTTTTAAAAATAAAATTGAAATATTTAGATAAATTGTTTAATTCCAGTATCTGAAATGCATTAGTCAATCTTCTTTAAGTTCACATCTGCCCATTTGTTTTTCATATTTCCTGATTAAAATGGGGAACGTTTCAGTTCTGTCAAAAGTTGCAAGCAGGCTCATAAAATTTTAGAATTTTCAATGTAATTAAGAGCAAAGGCAAGTTTTGTATCTCTTGCGCTTTAATTGTTTACCTTCAGAATATTCTTGATGCATCGTATGCCTGATGTTTATTAATTTAATCTTTTCAGATGTGGACAGGTCTTGGTGAAAGTGAACATGGCACAGCTGATAATAAAGGGCTTCAACAAGCAAATAACCTGAATTCCAATATGTACACATTTTCAGTTCTTTAATTATATTAAAATTATCAGAATATATTATTTGGAATATATATATATATAAATATATAAAATATTCGGAAAATATTTTATTTGGAATATCTAGAAAGTCACAAAAAAAGGCACAAAGGCACAAAAAATTACATTAATCAGATTCCTGGAAACATTGAAGTTACAATTACCTGTAAACTTAAGAGCTGAATTAGCGTTCAGGTCATACCACGAAATAAATTTCTACAATTAAATGTCAAAGTTAATAAGGGAATTGGCCTGTGTCTAACGCTTGTCAGTACGGATATATTGTGTAGTCTGAAAATTTTTGACATATACCTATGACTAATAAGCAAAAGATATGCCCGTGTAATTTCATGTCATGTCTCCACTAAAGCGTTTTATCTATTTATTATTACCGAAGTATTTAAGTTAATATTTAAACCAAAATTTCAAACCTTCATTAATCGTGGTTACCAGTACATAGTTAATAAGTTCAGCAATCTTATTAGCTTCTTAGGTATTTAAATGGCAATCTATAAAATATAACTGCTATCTCTACGAAGTTGTGCATATTTCTGAAGCGCAATTTCAGGCTTCTTTTTCTTTCCTCGCTATTCATGGGGCGTTCATTTTCGATTCTTTTAAACGTTTTGAGACTGGCGAAACATTTTATCGTATTTTAAAATCTATACAATAGCTATGAATATCTGACACTATTTGGACATTCAATTTGCGACATTTCTGACCCTCTTAGGGAATAAAAACGTGCTAAATTATCAAGATTTGGAATAATTAAATAATGCAAAAATTATATCTAAATCAGTGATTTCATTGACACAATGCGACCTGTTCTTAAAAAAAATCAAATGTAGATTTTGATTTTATCGACATAATTTTTTTTCTGGATTGTTGATTTATCGATGTGGATCTAAAGATTTAAAAAAATAAACTATCTTTAATATTCTGCTTTTAAGGATATCCTGGATATTTGATTGAATCTATTAATTAAAATATTTAATCTTTTCAGATATCCACATGTCTTAAGTGATCATGGCAAATGATACGGCTGGAGTCCTCCATTTTGCAAGTCGGTGCCTCTTCAATTTGACTATAGACCAAGATCCAATAAATGCATTTCAGTATTTTACCTTCATTTTGGCATCGTCTCAGTTTATATTAAAGCTAAAAGATATTGCATAAATGGCCTAAATAGTGGAAACCAGATTGCGTATGGAATCAGCACTACTTGATGGTATCTTTTTATCTTTTGAAATGATTAATTCTTTTTTAAGAATAAGATACTTAATGTTTTTGGAGATGTTTTCGAACTTCTCAAAGCTTGAAGTATGAAGAATATCCATCATTCAAAACAAGTTTTTGGCTTTAAAATCATTATTTCATCTTAAAACTGTTTGGGATGCTTTTATTACATATTCATATAACTTAAAAATATTGTTATTCATTCATTCCTTTCAAACGGGATTCTATTTTGCTTCTTTAGAAAAGTTTTTTGAAAAAAATAACCTAGATCTATGAAACAATTTTGTATATGGATAACTTAAAATTTCATAGAATATTTGATCATACTGGTATTCTAAATCAAATTTACAAGACGTTTGATTCGCAATTTCGATAAAATTGCCTCTAAAATTTTTGTAGTTCCTAATTCTTGCTAGAGCTTGACATGCAGAGCTCTTATTTACCCAAAAGTGTAGGCATGAATTGCTATTAATATGAAATAAAATGTAATTTAATTTGCATCGTGCTTTACTCCTTCAATTTAAATGGAGGATATCAGTTGATTATCTATAAAGATTATTTTCATTGTACATTGCAATACACAAATTTAAAAAAGAAAAAAAAAACTAAACCGATTAGTTTACTGGGAAAGATTTTATTCACATATGTATAATTGTCTGTATGCTTTGCATATTTTTCTTTAATTTCATTTCTTTGGTTTCATTTTGTACTGAATATCAATGCTCGTTAAAGCAATTTCCTGTTCTTATCCATTTTTAGAACTTCACTTTGTGATTCTGAAATACGTTATCCAATTATTCAATGCACGTTTTATCGGAAATTTGCATATTATTTTAGTACATAAAAGAATTTTGCATTTCATAATGATCCTGTCATCCGCCTTATGGAATATATGTTTTAAATTTGCAAAATAGTTTTTTGATCTATTTCATATGCATATTGCTTTATACTTATTTAAGTTTTCCAACACTTCTGAATTTTCAGTAAGAATTTTTGAATTGTTACATTTACTGTTGTAACTGTGCAATATGTATTTGGATGTTAAACAAATTTAAAATATATAAATCTTTTATAAAGAAAATGTGTGTATGGAAGGTAATTTAATACGGCTTGACTTTCAGAACTGTAAATAATTTTAAAATTGTTAAATAATAATTTTTTTCTCTATTACTTTCATATGTAAATATACTTAATACTTCGCATTCTTTTTCAGTTAATTTAAAGATGTAGCATAAAGGGTTATCAATTTAAATAAATTTTTGACAATTAACTAAACTTTCAATGTCCATTTGTTGCATCCATTTGCAAATATATTTTAAATCATCTTATTCACATTAAATTTAGAATAAATTTGCATATTATAGTAAGATTAATTGTAAATTTTTAAATGCTAAATATCTCGCCATTTTGGCTTTTAATCTGATGTAAAAGTGCACATCCGCGGATAAAGGATGTTTTGATTGACTCGGCCGGCCAGTCAATTTAAAATATCCTGTGATTCTCGAAAAGCATTTGATCAGTGTGCCTGATCATCACGGTGATCAATATGATTTAGAGAAAATATGACCAACATAAAATACTAAATTTAAAATTGAAATCAAATACAATAAAATCTCCTATTGAAGGACAAAGTGAATGGATGCGATGAATGTCAAACCTAAATGTAGGATAGGTCGCTTTTTTCTCAACAACATAAGTCTGGTATTCTGAATTGTCAGCTTTTCAATAATAAATTTGCTAAGAAGGCTTTTCTTATTTAATAGAATATAAAATTTTCACTTATTTTGTATAACATTACTCTCTGAAATAAAATCTTTAAAATAAATGTCTATATAAACTTAATATTTATAAAAATATTTATATTTAACAATACATGCTGCTTAAAGTATTCCAACTCGAGTATGTTAATACAATGTTAAGTAAACGATTTATCTAAAAATAAATGCTTCTTAAGCCAATCTATATAATAATCCTCTGACGTTTTGATACTTGTACTGAATCCATAATGTTTGTATTCTCCCTTTTATGTTGTAATAATTTTCTAAATGACCTTTTCTTGTATCTGAAATATGCAATTAATAAAATTTTTGTATTTTGAATTTGATTTTTGAATGCTCTTACTAGTCTAACAAATTATTCAATGGGAGATGTTTCAAAGAAACTATTAAACTAACAAAACCGTGAATTGAATTAAGACGAGGGTACAGCCAAGGTATTAGGATATTTGAAGTGATTCAAATGAAAAGTAGAAATGTATAAGATCAATTTATAGTTATTTGTTTTTATCATTTAACGAAAATCTTTTTAATAATTTTAAATTATGTTTAGTAGTTATTGACTATAGACATGACATATTAGAAAGATTTTTATATTTAGAAATAGATTGCGAATTGCAAATTTTCCCGAGTATTTTTTTCTTCTGAATTATGTCGTTATTGAGAATTCATTTTCCTTTGAATTTAAATCTAAAATTGAACTATTTGATTGCTTCTTAATTGTTCTATTGATTGTTTGTCAGGAGTGGATACATTTGGGAGATTTTTAATCGAATTTTTTTCATGAATAAATTATAGCCTTTTAGAAAGAAAAGCTGAATGAATGTTGATGAATGTTGCAATAATTTTAGTATTGATTGCTTCTTAATTTTCTTTTTCAATAATTAAAAGAAACTTTTTAGCAGCTGATTATTCGGAACTATTTCGAATTAATTTTGGGAAAAAAACATTCTTAATATTTAATACGATATTTAACTTTAATATATTCTGATTTATATTATACAAATAAAAACTTGTTGAAATTAATAAATTTGCTATTCTGTTTATTGTACAAAATTTGTTTAAATGTTTTCGATTTTTGAAATATGTATGAGTTTTTCCAGCAGAATTTACAACGCAACTATCATTTTTATATAATGAATGTATTACTTCGAAAGTTGTGTGAAATCTTGCTATGCAAATTTTTCATAGAATTGCAAAAGATTCTTTACTTTACCAGTTACGAATTGTTTCATATGCATTTATATTCTACTTATAATGCTGCAATAACTTGTAAATGACCTGTTTTGTACATTAAGCTTGCAAATAAAACTTATGTATTTTGAATTCAATGTTTTATTTAATTACTCAGTATACTTATATTTCTATATATTTTAGATTTCATTGCCCAATAATTTTAGAAATGTTCTTCTAATAAATTCATAGAAATACTTTAATAAGGTAGATACATCCATCATTTTAGAAATAATGAAGTGATACAAATTAAAAGTGAAAATTATTAAAGTGAATCTTTTATTTATGACCATTTTTTTTATTTTCGAGTTATACATAAATGAATAACCAATTCAACTTATATACAAATCAATCTTTCCAGAAAATATTTTTTATTTATTTAAATAAAAATAATTAGAATTAGTTTTTTAGTTTATCGATGGAGTAAAATGTGATAAATCAGAAATATTTATTTATTGCTCTGATGTAAGGGTAGGTGTATAGATATGAAAAATTAAACTATCCATTCTCTAAAAATGGAGTAGAAGCTTGGTCATTCTAAATATCTGTTACTTTTAAAATTTCTATTATCACAATTTCAAAATCTCTTATTCGGATTAAAGCAAATTATTTACTATCTTATCATTCCTTCTATACTTTTGTGATCACACATGCTTATATTTTAGTGGCAAGCGATTAAAAAGTTATAGTATCCTATAGTTTTTGTTCATTGCTGTTCATATTTTATTAATGAAATAAGTATGATGAAACAAAACGAAATATTTTATTAATGAAATAAATATGGCTAAATAAAATGATTTTAAATCTATATTTTGCTGTTAAATAAATCTTATATATTGCCTCAAAAATATCACTCAAGATTTGCAATCAAGGACGTAGGTGAAAAAGGAAAGTTTTAAAGGTAAGCACAAAATCTTGAAATCCATTTCAAAGATTTTCTAAGGATGTTCTTTACATGTTTACAACTGTACAATCCACAATACAAAGAAAATACGGGAAGAAATGAACCAGTCAGACAGGCACAACTAATTTCCCATGAAAAGCTCCTGATACCTAGATAAGTTAACAATGACGCTGCATTCCCCTTACCACTCCCATTTCGAAAGTGATCGTAAAATAGAACTATAGCACAGCCCATCGATGATGTCAATTTCAACTTGACCGATTACTGTCAGTTTTTTTTTTTCGCCTTATAATCTCTTCACTTCGAATACATGCATAGTTAATAAATTAGTATGCTTCATATTTATTATACCGGAATGGTTTAAAATATTTTAAATTCGTGATGCTCGGAAAGAACGCACGAAGTGTTTGTGATATTAACTTTTTCACTCGTATCTATTGGAGAGTGAACACATACATAACTTATAAGTAAAATGAATTCTATTACAATAACGAGCAACAAGATAGCTACTTGCAAAGATTTGTATTTTTTGTAATTAGGCATCTTCATAAAGAGGATTTCTCACATAATACGTTAAAGACTTGCTCATGAATGAAGGTTTTCCTGCTTTGATCTCTATTTATAAGCCGCTGCGAGAATGAGAGTAGAAATCCAAGTTTTATTATAGTCATTTCATCGCAGAATAAAGATTGAGATATTTCTAAAAACAGTTCTTCGTTGATTAGGGAGATCGCAGCAAGGCGCTCTAAGTCCGTTCCGAAGAATCGATCAATTTCTTCCATTTTAATTGAAGGGAAGGGGAGCGCTTACTTTTATACGCACAAACCTCCCCTCCTCCCTACACCAACGTTTATATTTTTACGAACTAGATTCGAACTCGTATCCCCAGCATCCAAAAAGATTCGATAGTCTAGAAATATTTCACTCGTTCGTTAGCTTCTAGACTATCGAATCTCTTTCGAATGAAGTTAGTTTAGCTCTTTTAACTATCAAGAACGTTAACACACAATTCCCTACATCCACTTATTAACAAGCTGAGAGGGTATCCAGATGTTAGCAAGGTAATACTACTTTATATATATATTCCTAAAAGGAATAGGAATATATATATATATATATATATATATATATATATATATATATATATATGCATATGCATTCCTTTGACCCCTTTGACCTCATTGAGCAATCTGTTGGTATCGTATGTAGTGACCTGTTAGACTCCAGTTTCAGCAGATTTGGTTTTGAGATCTCACGTGGACCATGGTTTAGTTCAATTTATTTTTCAATTTAGTTTTTTCAACATCCCGTTGTAAAGCAACACTAGGACTAGTTTGAGTCAGACCTCGTCATGTTGAACCACGGTCAGATGACGAAGACCTACGCCACACCACTCCAACAGGAGGACGGTTGGTCTGACGGATTTAGCGTGCAACATGTGGAATCAAGTCTCGAACCTGAAACCCACCAGTTCTTACCACTTAATCTTGCCTAAATCTTACCACTAGGCCACTGCTTCCCCCTGGTATCACCAGAGAGTGATGAATATGGGTCTGAACACTTTGGCTCAAAGCACCTCTTCAGTGTTCTTCCTTTGTGGATTATTCCTGCTAAATATGTCATGAAGCTGATTGTGCCTGGGCTATGGGTCCCCCGATTATAATTTACAAACATTTAGTTGTTGATCAATCGATGTGCTCCCGCTCTATCTGTCTGTCTGTGACAAAGATAATTCAAATACACTTTCAGCTAGAACGGATGAAACGTGGCATACGTGCTTCGTGGTCCAAGATTTCTATCAAATTTCAAAAGAAAATAAAACCCATTATATATCGCCCGAGGGTGATCCTTGAAAAATCTTCAGTCTGGATTCTTTTTCTATTTGATGTTATATTTGTCACAATAGAAAGTTAATGCATTTGCTTTTACTTTTGATTCCATACTACTTTAAGTGCAACTTTAAAAGGCAAAAAATGCTCGAAAAATGTAAATAAATAGCATCAATAAACAATAAAACAACCACAATTTTGAAATAAATATTACGCTCTGAAAATCTCACTTCAAAAAATTAGTAATTTTTCCTGAAAATAGTATTTTAAATGCATTGAAATGAGTCCTTAGTATGAGGGAGACAGGTATTAGAATATATTAGCAACATCAATACGTTTCAAATATCGAACATATCACAAATTACATTTTGATACAGAGATTTTGGAAAATTTAGCCAATGGATGAATTACCGGAATAAAATATCGTTTGCGACTCTGGATATTCCAAAGCTACATGACTTAAATTCTAAATATATATATAATTATGCAAGAATCATCCGATTATAATAATTAGAATGGATAAAGAGCTTTCTAGAGTAACATCATTCGATATCCCACAGCTTATATCTGATCAGTGATTTTCAAACATTTCCTCATTTTCTAGATTAGCAATCCTATTTGATCAGAAACAGCGGCTAACATTATAAGCAAATTTCAAATATTATTCAAAATTAGATTTCAATAGGTAAATATGCATCAACTTAATGATGTATATGTTGATAATATTTATTTTATAAAGTCATTTTTGATAGCTGAAAAGGAGATTGAATCTTTTTCTTAAAGATTTCTGAAAAATTGCAGGTAAAATTTAATATATACCAGACACCTAAGGAATATGTTCAAACAACATGAAATATTATTAAGTTTCCCATTGACTTACAAAATGCTTTCTGCCAGGTTTAAGAATAAAAATGTATGTAAGCCACGTGAAACTATTTCATGAAATATATTCATAAACTTCATGAGATAAATTGAATGTTTCAACGAAAATTTAAAAAAATGGTTTGGAATTATCTAATCATTTTCAGCATTTACTATTATCTACAAAATTTAGAATGTTATTCTGAAATTTAGATTATTCTGAAAATATATACTTAACATCCTTGATGGACAGTTTTCGGCGATTGAGACACTTTGTGTGAGTTTCCAGGCTTATTTATTGTTTTTTTATTATATACCAAAAAGTTAAGAAAATTGTATAATGTATTTATTATTAAGAGTATTTTTATTGTCATTTGCTAAAAAATATATACTGTCAATTGCATTGATTTCAGCAAAAAAATTAAAAAGTTTTCTTTGCACAATAAATCTTTAAAATTATAGATTACTTTTTAACATTTTGAAATATGTATCTCTTTGACAACCCAATAATTATTTTTTCGTAATGTACTGTTTAAGAATATTATATTATCTATAAGCATAGAATATATTCATTTCTCTATACAATAATATCTATCCCATAGTTTCAGGGAGTTTTAGAGTCACGAGGGGTCAATAATGTTGGACTAAAGTCAAATTCCTCACAGAAATAAATTCCTTTACAATTTTTCATAGTTGAAATACAATTATTTTAATGAAACAGAGATGGAATGAATAGGGAGTACGGTGAAAATCAAATGAATCCATGGAGGATAGTAGCTAAATTGGAAAATTCTTATTGGTGAGATGAATTGAAGAGTTTCACGTAGTCCTAGTTTTCCCATATTATCTAAGTTAATGTTTTCAAATATTTTTTTGTACTCAAATGGGAAAAAATGACTTATTGCCTATTGAAGCAATTATGTATCATAATTTTATTGTTACTTCAAACATCAGATTTTCTAATCAAATAGACAATGTTAAGATAATAAATATTATAATATACAAATAGGTTTTCCCAATATCTAAAATATAAAAAAGCGTTGTTATTATTTTCATAGAGGGTTGCAGTACTAAAAAAACATGTGAAATATTTTTCAATCATAGAATAACCCTTCACAACTTCTAGTTTGTATTAAAATATTATCGTATATTGAAAGATATAATTTTATATATATATATATATATATATATTTTAGTCATGAATGAAGTAAAAGAAATAAGGAAAAACAGGTTTGCTGCTTATAATTCTGGTAAACTGTACAAAAAAACACAGAAGCCTCTAATTTCTATTCTACTGAATCCAGGCTTTAAAATTTGTTAATGTGTTCTATATTCTTTGATTAAAATCATAAAAATTACATTGATTGATAAAACTATATGAATTTTTGTTACTTTAAATTCACAAATATATTATTGTTTCGAAATAATATGCAAATTTTATTGTTATTAATATATTTTGTGTGATATGCAAAAAGTGTTGTGATAACATGGGCTCTGATACGGAAAGATTGTTGCAATTCATGAAACTTATTGATTTTTTTTTTAAATTCTCAAAGATATTGTATTGCTTCTTAAAAATATGCAAATTCTATTGTGATTATTGTATTATGTTGTGATATGTAATAAATATATTGTGGTATGCAAAGATTGTTATGGTTGATAAAATTATGCGAAATTTAATTTGTCAATATAAATTCATTAATTAATGTTTGCTACATTAGTGAGAATAAAAAAGGGAAGCCTCTAATTAAGTTATGTATGAATGTTTATAGATTAGTATTAAGATCACAGGCGAATAGTAGAAACATGAATAAAAGTTACTGAAATTCAAGCAAATCTTAAATAATACATAGTTTCGAAATGATATGCAAATTTTAAATTCCCTTGGTTTATATAAATATTGAAATAGAATACGAGAAGGAGAGTGGTATGTATGCAAGCTAATGAAATTCAAGCAAATCGCAAAAATTACATTGTTTCGAAACAATATGCACATTTTCATGAGATTAAAGTCTTTTATTGCGTATTGTTGTAATAATTTTGTTGTGACATGCAAAGATTGATGAAATAAATTTCATTGTTATATGCAAGGATTGTTATACTAAATTTCGTTGTTATATACATGGGTTTTTGCAATAAGTTTTGTTTTGATAAGTAAAGATAATTGACTAGATTTTTGACTGATGAAACTATTTAAATTTTCCTACTTTAAATTTGTTTGATAATTTTAGCTATTTTTATAGGAATAAATAAAAGGGGAGCCCTTAATTAAATTACATATGAACGTTTATATGCAAGTATTGAGATCACATGTATACAATAGTATTATATGTGCGCAAGATATTAAAATTCAAGCAAATTACAAAAATTACATTGAGTCGAAATGATATACAAATGCTGTTGAGATTAAAGTATTTATTGTGATATGCAGAGATTGCTTAGACGAATTTCACTGTTACATGAAAAATCATTGTAATAAATTTCGCTTTTATACACATAGATTCTAGTAATAAATTTTCTTGTCATCTGCAAAAATTGTTGTAATAAATTTTGTTGTCGTCTGCAAAAATTGTTGTAATAAATTTTGTTGTCATCTGCAAAGATTTGTAATAAATTTGACTATTATATACAAATAGTTTTGTAATAAACTCTGTAGTCATATGCAAAGACCAATGTTCTAGATTTCTTTGTTTCATAAAACTATGTGAATTTTAATTTTGTTACTTTGAATTCATTTATTAAGGTTCGCTATTTTAATAAGAATAAAATGAAGGAAACCCCAAATTAGGTTGTGCATGAATGTTTAAAGTTAAGTATGAAGAAAACTTGCGAACAATAGAGATATGAATGCAATCTATTGAAATTCAAGCAAATACGATCGTTGTAATAAAATATCGCTATTATATACAGAGATCATTGTAATAAATTTTGTTGTCATATGCAAAGACCATTGACTAGATTTCTTTGATTCAAAAAACTATGTGAATTTTAGTTTTGTTAATTTAAATTAATTTATTAATGATCGCATTTTAGTAAGAATAAAATGAGGAAAACTCCAAATAAAGTTATATATGAATGTTTATTGGTAAGTATTAAGATCACGGGTGAACAGTAGAAACATGAATGCAACTTATTGAAATTCAAGCAAATCTCACATTGCAAATTACATTGTTTCGAAATAATATGCAAATTTTATATTCTATTGGGGATGTATTCGGTACTTTTGATGCAAAAATCTCCTAAAAAATGTTAATTCTCAGATGAACATACTGAACACTTTCTTATTCCGTCTCTCCAACAGTTTCTTTAATATTCACGTTATTTATTTACTGTCTGACAGTGGCGCATTCCACGATCCTGTTCATTTGGCATTTTATGTCAGATAATAGCCCAAAATAGATGTCTAGAACAGATAAGGCGGGTGAATTAGGAGGGATCGGTTGTGATTTTACTGCAATTCTCGTCTCTTGTGGATGGACAAAAAATTTTACAAAGAAAAGAACGAATCTCATTCCTTGATGATTTTTCAATAGTTCACCAAATTTTAATAATTACCACTCTATTTAGATACCAAAATCGATGAGAATATCTTGAAATATGTGTAAGATAATTTTGAATAAATACCGTTGTATCATAATACAAAGCTGAAATATGAAATCTCAATTTAAAAAAATGTTTTTTCTCAAATGAGAATCTTATAATGAACAAATCAGAAGAAATCCTTTATTTAAGAATTAGTTATTCCAGAATATTTTATTTAATTAAAAACTATTTATTGGATTATAAAAAATAAAGCAACTCTCCTAAAAAATTCAAATACATAAGTAGAGCATTTATAATAAAAGAAATTTCAATGTTGCACTTATTTGTCATTTTTAAGAATTTTTATAATCATAAGAGAGCAACTAATTTTGAAGTAAGTTTTAATTAATATAATAACTATAATAACAAAATAACAAGAAAAATTATATGCATATGTGTGTGCGTCAAATCATATATATATATATATATATATATATATATATATATATATATATATATTTCAGTATATTAAAGAGTATTACACAAATAATTATACTTTAACCAGATTAACAATCAAACCTTCATTCTGGTTTTTATTGGGTTGAGGAGTAAGTTCGTAGCATTTTTATATTTACGTTGTTTTCGTAAGATTTTTTTGCTGTTTGACAAAGTATATGGTATTCATTCAATAGAGATCATTCTGCTCTACAAAATGGTGCTAATCGTCTTTTTGGGTCAATTAATTTGTAATCACTTTTAAGGTTTAGGAATGGAATATCCAGGAGGTAAAAATCACCATTTTCAACACCTGCTCTTCTACGCTTTTCATCCAGGCCAAAAAAGCTGCTATATTTGCAAAGTATACGGAGCAGATGTCATAAGGAAGTCTACAGCACGGAAATGGTCATGTCTGACCTCCATCCAAAGAACACCATGATCTCCATTCGGGCTGTGGGGCTGGGAAGGCAAGGTGCACTGGGAAATGTTTGAAAGGAATGTCACGATTACTAAGGGGCTCTACATAGCCCAGCTACACCGCATGAAAGAGGCTATGCGACTAAAAAGATACCATCGACAAGGCCAAACCATACTCCTTCATAGAAACACCAGTCCCCAAGTTGCACAAGTCGTCAAAGCCGCCCTCCAAGAGCTTAAATGGAGGTCTTTCAGCATCCCCCATACTCTCCGGATCTTGCGCCGTTGGATTACCATGTTTTCCCATTCCCTGTCGAAATATATGAGGGGCGTTACCTTCGAAAATAAAGAGGGCCTTCACACGAGACCTGGCGATTTTTGATAGAACGTCATCGATAAATCAGTCGAGATGTAGGAGGACGTCGTAAAAAATAGCGAAAAATATGCAATCGATTGTTATTAAAAAAAGTCTTTGATAAAAACGCTACGAACTTTTCCACAATCCAATAAATTTAAAACAAACGGAAAATCCGACTTAAACAAACACATCGTAACAAATTTGTTCCCACAAAACAATGAAATATAAGGATGGCATATAAGAACAGAATTACTAATAGAACGGTTTTTGAACAGTTTACGTTCACAGGAAAAAATCTTAGAAAATAGAAGAAGTAAAACGAAACGTCAGATTCCAAAACTTTTCACATATTCCACCGAGAAAACAAATAGAAAATTCCAACAAGGAAGGAAATAAAATAACATGACTTCAACTTATAGAAATCGATTCTGCAACTTTTATACTCCAAAATCGAAATATCAAGTTATAAAAATTTTGCTTTCACGTGACTGAACCAAACATCAAATTGCAGTAGGGATAAAATCAATGTAACAAAATTGAATATACTTTAGCTCTTCTGATTAGAAGAAAAAGGATTGTATGATTTGGTGGAAACAATATAATAAATCAAACAATTTCCTAAATATTGGTACACTTATTCAATTGTTCATTGCTGAATGAAATAGAACAAAAGGGACTAAAGGGAAATACATCTCCAGTTTCAAATATGTATATAAAGGGTATCTGTAGCTATCATTTCCCAAAAACAAATAAAGGAAGAAATACACTTAATATCAGTTTAGTAACAAATTAAATAATTCTACATGAACACTTATGAATTCAAAAAGAGAAATTTATGCGTAATTAGTAAAAATAATAATCATTAAAGAAAAAATGCATTGTTATTTGTAATGTTCTCTTAGCAAAAAAAAGACAATATTTGTTTTCTATATTAAATAGCAAACATTTAATAGCTGGAACTGAAATCGACTCAAAAGAATAATTTCGTTTTTACTTAATATTTATGAGTTAAATATTTTGGAATTAATTTAAATTAATCATCACCATCTATTAGAAAATAACACCATCTTATTTGACCCATTATTAAACAGCAGAAAATTTAGATATGACACAATTTCATAAATCTGTAAATTCTTTAGAATAAGCAATATCGTTACAAATCTGTAATATGGCTTCACAGCAGGATTAATTCAATCACGGGATACAGTTTTTAAAATCAAGTCGCTTAATATTTTATCAAATTGGAGATTTCAATTCTTAGTGTTAAAATTAGAGGTTAAATTGGGCAACTTTGGCAAAATAGATTGTACTGGAAACTACCAGAATTATAGCGATTCAGCCAGTAGGAAACGATATATGCCTGATTGCTCCAGAACTTTCTTTTCCTGCCTTCGGGAACAATAATAGCCAGGTATCCAAGCCAAATACAGTATGGAAAAGAATCATCGAGGAGTGTAGAGTCGCATAAAGAGTCTAGGACCGAAAAGTTGAATCATCCCAACAAAGCGCAGGTGTTGAGTGGAGCTAAAGCAATTACTGAACTGTGATGTGTGCTGATGACCGGTGTTTATTGGTGAAGTAGCATCGAGTCGTTTGTAGAGTAATCAGTCGTGTAGCAGTATATCGGAAGCTCGGTATAGCTACAGTGAGACAGTGGAAAATTGCAGACGTTTGGAGAGACCGAAGAGGGAAGCTACGAATATTCCCCTCTCCTGATGAGTTTTTCCAGCCGATTTATGTGTTATGATTGTTATTAGTACCAAATACTACTCGTGGGTCACTGCATGTTGTGTGCTACTGTGAATATATATCATGCTAAACAGTCACACAGAGCTCAATACATTTCAAATAAGACTCTTTTCAACTGAAATATACCTTAAATTTTAATTAACTTTTCGCTTGTTTCGCTGTCATATTTTTCCTATGGAAAATATTTAAAGTTGAAAGAAATTCTCAACGATTGTTTAACAATGACTGTCTTTAAAAAAGAATGTCCATACAAAAGATATCGTATCAGATATTTTCTTTTTAAAATATCTCTGATATGAACTTTTTCAAGTAAAATAAATGCATCTCACTTGGAAGAGGGAAAAGTGAAAATTAGAAGTTTGATGGTTGATTCTGGCAGCAGTAATGAGTAAAAAAATGACGGTGATTGTCTATTTTCCATCCATTATGGAGCGTACTTCCCCTGGAAGGGTTGTAGTATGGCTGGTGATGAAGTAGGGTAATTTATTCCGTCGAATGTATGCAACGTCGTTATTCACGATCGAAGAATGCTATGATATGGCATCTAGAAATATATGCATTCCTGAGTTCTATTTATACTGCAAAGGAGTTATCAGCAATACACCATCCCGATATAATTTCACTTTCAAAAGAGCAATCAAAGTATGGACTTCAAATTATATATTTGACAACTGTAATTAATTAGATTTGTAGAAACAGGTTCCAAGGAATAGAAATTGGTGATTTTACCTCTTATCCGTTCTACAGAAATTCGTATTCACAATTTCCATAACTCAATTATAATTGAATTATCTTTAAATAATTTTAGTCTGTAATTTGTAATCTGGTATTAAGCCACAGATTTGTTTTACATAAGATGAATACTTAATCCTCGGTATACGGAGTTGTTCGTACAAAGATATTCTGACTTAAGCAATTTAAATATTTTAAAGGATCTTTAAAGTCTAGATTTATTTCCGAAATCCACAATACCTATTTAAGCTATCATTTCTACCTTAAGTGTAATGAAAACTGCTATCAGAAATGTCATCTTCCAGCAAAGCATATGGAAATGAATTTATTTAGCAATTTGAAGAATTATATGAATCCCTATTATGCATTTTCAAGATTTTTTTAATTATTTTATTCTTATCATTCCACTCAAAATTTGTAATAGTAAACCACGTTGCGCGTAGATGAAGTTAGAGATAATTTCTTATATATATATATATA